>JAOTJB010133159.1:0-19331 GCA_027123815.1 Erythroxylum minutifolium | reverse complement strand
ATGTCCTACCCAAGCCTTAAAGTTAGTGGAGCATTTGTTAATTGTTAATGATTATGGATGTACAAGAGTATAAGTGTGGGTGTGTGTATATATGTGGTATGTTTATAATTATTGGAATGTTATTTTATATCTTATCAATGAAATTCCCATGTTCATGTAGCTTCTTTCAATTTTTAATTAAAAAAGAAAAAGAAAGAAAGAAAAAGAGAAAAGAAAAAGAAAAGAAAAAGAAAAGGAAAACGAAAACGAAAAGAAAAGAAAAAAGAAAAATGAAAAAGAGAAAGAAAAATAAAGAGAAAGAGAAAGAGAAAAAAAAAGAAAAAGAAAAAATGTTGAATAAAAGTATCAAGGAGGAAATACATTTGTTTTGAAAAGTTTTTCATGATTGATTTCTCCTCCTAAAGTTGTATGGAATGGGTGATTTACTTATAATGTGTATGAGGTAGATGTGGTTGTGAAGGATCACTCCTTATAGTTTCAACATATTGTTATCATCAATTTTTATGAGTGATCCCTTCTAATTAGTTATAGCTCATGTGGTTTGTGGTGTGAGAGCTTGAATTTGAGTCGTGAAACGTAGCTTTTTCATTCATCATAACTGATGGTACCTAGTGTTGAATGAAAGTTAGTTTTTACACTTGATGTTGCATTAGGTGTTACTTTTTCTTTACTAGCTTTGATGGCTTTTGCACCGCACTATCCAAATACATCTAACCTTAACCTTTACCCACATTGCAACCTTAAAAAGTCCTTTGATTCATGATGATGCAAGTGAATCCTAGTGGTGGAGAAATGAAACGATTTGCAAAGTTATGGAATGCCATAATGATTTGCCATGATGATTTGCAAAGTCTATCTTATTTAAACACATATGTCCAAGTCTACCTCTGCATTGTTCAGTTTCTAAAGGTAATGATTATTGATTGATCATAATAAGAAGCATTGAATGTTGAGATCTTACTATAGTTTTAGAAGTTGGTTCTCTTTACTTATGGCTATCTATTTTTGGGAAATCTGGAAAATGAGTAGTTTTTGGGTTTGTGAGTTTAATTTTGATGTTTTGCCTGAGGATGGTCAAAAACTAAGTGTGGGGGAAATTGATATGTTTTTAATTGTTGATACATTTAATCTATGGCACTTAGTGATTAATGCTTTAAAATGCTTAAGACATTCACTTTAGTTCATATTTGATTTTAGGTACAATTTGGAAGCGAAAGAGATAAAGTGAGTAGAAAGCACAATATTTGAGCCATCTTCTTGAGACTCACACTCACTTGTCTTTATGGAGTAAGAAGGAGAAGGATTAGAGTAAGAGGAGACAAGAAAATGTTGCAAACATTAAGAAATCATTAAGTATGAAGGGATTGGAGACTCATGACCATGCATGAATTTGTCATGGGTGTGGGGTAAGTCAACCCCTCACGTCCGTGAGTTTTTGATAGCTCGCCTGAACCCTAATTTTTAGTATAAAAACATCATTTTAACGGAAAGAATGTATGAAAGGTTTGAGGAATCATTCTAGGGGTTTTGGGAGGCAATAGAGGGGCAAAGCTTTCATCCTTTGGAGACCTATAGAGGGCCAGGCTTTCTCAACCAAATTTAGAGGTGATATTGACACCGAAGGACCCGGTTAAGAATTCCTCTTATTGTTTGTTGTTCTTTCTCTTAGGGATTGATTATATTATCCTATGTCTATTGTTTAGGTGTTGTATAAGAATGATTGAATGCTTTATTTGATTATTTTTATGTATGAACCCATTGCTAGAATTTCGATATAATCCGTAATTATTATGTTGAGATTCATTTATGGTAACTAATGGTTTTTAATCATTAGGGATAACATAACCTAGGTTAAATGACTAGAGCTTGTGTTGTTTTTGCCTTGATTAATTTGTTTTCCTAACTCGTAATGTAACAGTCCAATTAAATCTATAAAACTTGTTCTAGGTTGTTTGGTAACTAGGTTTAATAAAGAGTTTAATTAACGAGCTCTTCTTAATTAAACATGACCTATGAGAAAACTGGAGTTAACAGAGCGTATTGTTAACCTATAATTAATAGTTGCTAGGAGAGGTATGGGAATAACAATTTACTGAAGTATGTTTAATTGTGTGTAGGCCGAGATTGAATTGATGATTGGGTCCTTAACGAATTCATCACTTTCATCAATTTTTGAATGTTTTCTTTAATTTGTTTTTGTTAGTTTAGTTTAGTTTAATTTTATTTTCTTATTTGAAATCAAACAATCGCCCCCTAACCTAACCTAAACACCAATTCTTCTCATAACAAAAGCTAACCGAACACTTTCTGTGTGATCGACCTAGACTTACCATTGTTATAATTATAGGTCTAGTTATTTTGAGTAGTGTTACGACACACAACGTCATTTGGCTCTTCCAAATCACACAAATTTAGTTAAGTAAGACCTATTGTTATAAGACTAAACGTATTTGGACCTTAAATTTGCTCAATAAAGCTAACAATCATCAAAACTCTAATTTATTCTTATAAAAATGAAAGGCAATAATTGTATTCTAAACAAATACTTAATATTTTAACGAGGGATTCAACTTTAAATAGTCTCATCAAATACAAAAATGCATGTAAGATATCATACATATAAAAATGCAATTCATCATGCATCAAATATTTATCAAACATATATATAAATTCTATAATTTGTTATACATACATACATATATACATATATACATATCAATATATATATATATATATATATATATATAATATTAAGTCTTGTTTGATTATAGATATCGATCTTTATAATCTAAATTAATAATTCTAACCCTTTGTATAATTGAATTAGAATAAATTTGTTATTCCTAGGTTAATTAAATTCTTGTTCTAATGATTTTATTTTGAAATAATATTTAAATTCAATTTGGAAACTATTTTCCAACTATTTTTCTCCTTTAATAAAATTTAATTGAAAATGTTTTTCAATGGAGAATTGAAAATGTTTTTCAGTGGATTATACTTCTTATTATAATCTAGAAAAACTCCTTTTTTATTCTAGTCCAATTAAAAATTATTTTTAATCTAATTATAAACATCTTTTCTTTAATTAGAAAAGTATTTTCTACGATTAAAGAAAACCATTTTCAAAATTAAATAAAAATCTTTGCGTTTCATTAAGAAAATCCTTTCATTATTTATTTAGAATTAGTTTCTTAATTAATTAGAAGCCATTCTTTAATGTGTTAAAAATATTTTTCTAAAAATTAAAGAAAAGTTCATTTTTCTTAATTAATAAACGAAAACACATTTCTAAATTTAAGAAAATATCTTTTCTAATAAATTAATAAATTTATTGTTCAAATTAATAAAGATATAATTTCTAAACAAATAAATAATAATTCAATAAATAAATAATAAATTTAATCTATCTTAATCAAATTAAAGTAAGTAATTTAATTTAAAAATATATTTCTTAATTACTTAAGAAAACATATTTCTTAATTGTAAATGCTATGGAAATTCCTTTATAAGGGATGCAAAGAAGGGAGCTTCATGGCTAAAGTGTGTTGGAAAGAAGTTTGCATGCTAAGAGAGCTAAGAGATCTCAGAATATACCTTATATACCACCAATAAGGTAATGATGGGGAAAAGGATATAGAGATTGATAATAGACAAAGAATCACTACTGTTTAGATAGATCAATAAACACTACCTAAGGAGAAAAATATTTTTAGAGGTGTAAGCTACCAAAGGACAATCCTACTTGCTTTTATCAACTCTTTAAACTAAAGAGAAGTTATATAGGGGCATATGTCTTGAATGATAGAGAAAGGTGAAAAAGGCCTCACTATGGTTTGATAATTAGAGTAAGGTGGGTATCTATAATGAGAATGAGATGTACTAAGACAGTTTGACAAGCTTCTCTAAGGAAAATAAAGGTATGGATTAATAGATGGAAATAGAGCAACATTATAAGGGAGCAACATTCAATACTGATATAATCATATTCATTATGGTTTTTGGAACCATAATATATTCAATACAGAAAGAGAGGAACTGTAGGTTGTTTAGGGGTGAATGTTAAACTACTTTAAGAGCTATAGATGATATCACCATACAGATGAGAGAGATTATCACTTTAAACATTTACGCTAAATGTTGCAAGTCGGAGTTAACAAATGCATAGAGAATTGGATAATTAAAGGAGGGGGCAAAGGAACAATAAAGCTACTTACAGTCCACCTAAAAGTCTCACAATATTTTAAATTACAAGGGTGGTAACACAAGTCTCCTAAAGCACCATCTATACAATTATTAAGTAAAAATACGACTACTAAAAAGAACCTAAGTACATATTCCAAATTCTAGGAAGCAAAGTTGAGTACTAACCCTTAAGTTTCCATTTATCTCGAGCATAACTTCCTCAATTGGGGAATCCATCTAAAAATAATAGAGATAGAGAGGAAATATTGTTATATTAAAATACAAGGATAAATTAGCGTAATCTAGGAACTTGATAGATGTGAATTGCATCATATCTTAGGTCTTAATTTGTTATATATTAAGTGTTAATTTGAGTGATTAGTATCTTTTTATGTTATAATTAAGATAGTTTGTGTGTTTAAGTGTTTTTATGGGTTAGTATAAGTCTTTAACCTTACATATTATGTTTTTGAGGTACCTTGATGTGTTTGTTAGCATTTCAGGGTTAACAACGAAGAACAGAGAAGTTTCAAAGACATTCGGGTAGAAACAACAGCCCACGAATGTGATAGAAACATGGGAGCCAACATACGATCATGGTCTAAGGGACACGATCGTGACCCAAAACTTTGCCACAGCCCACGATCGTGGCCTAATTGCTACGATCATGACTTAAAGGTTTGGATGCAGGTCACAATCGTGGCCCAACTGCTCAAACAAGAGAAAAAATCAAGTTTTAAGGGATTTTTCAGACCATTTTGAAAACACCCTAGGGCTACTCAAGACACATAAAGTATTTAAAGTTTTGCATCAGCTATCCCAAAACCCTAGAGAGCTTTATCGAGAGATTGAGAAAAGAAATGAAGGAAGAGAGACATGGAAAAGAAGTCTACATGAAGTACTTCTCTAAACAGGAGGTTTCCCATTGTTGCTGCCTCCATCATCCATTTCGAGTCTATTTCTAATTTAGTTTTAATTTTTAGGATTCTATAGAATTTGAGATAGCCATAGATGATAGATTTGTTGAATGTTGAAGATTTGTCTAAACTCACATTTGGGATATTTTGTTTTTGATATTAATGAAATTTGATTGTTGCATTTTTATTAGATTTCTTGTGATTTCAATTCTGCAATTGCATAATTCGGTAATAAACTAAGAGGGTGAACCGAGTGAAAAATCATTAAATTGGGCTAAAGAGAGTTAGATAATTTAATAGATCAAGAATTGAATGAAACTGGTAAATTTGTGTAAAGAGAGATCTTGCATAGGTTTTCCGTAGCTTTTTGGACAACTTAAGATCTAATTTAGGTTTTGAATAAATTTTAAATTAAGAGGTTGCAATTCCCATATTCTAATTTGGGTTTATAAATTAGTGTTAATGATTATAACTCGAGAGAGAGTAATTAACTCCAGGATCATTTAGAATCAATAATCCAATAAATTCATAATCACTTAGGTTTTCATTAAAGTCAGATAAAAAAATCCCTTTCTCTCAATTGGTAGTTTTTAGGTTATTTTGTGATTAAGTGTTGCATCTGCTATCTTGTTATATTTTTGAAATTGATTCTTGGAATTAATTGCATGATTGAAATTACTTTCTTACTTTAATTTTGTTCTTTTTGAGTTATTGCAATTTATTTTTGGCTTTAGATTTTAGGATTAGATTAACTATCCTCGTGAGATCGACATCTTAGATACTATGAAAATGACCCGTGCACTTATGGAATATCGAGGTTAATTATTAAAGCTTTTTCATATTGGAAACTTGCGATTAAGTTTTTGGTGCCGTTATCGAGGAAGCAATTAATATAGTTCTATAGTTTAAGGCATTTAGTTTAGTTTTTATTTTTTGTTTTTGTTCTTTCCTTTTTATTTCAGAAATTGTACTCCTGTATGAACACAAGAGTCACTAGAGGTTCAAGTCGTGCAGTTAAAACTTTAGACGTAGACATCAATAGACTAAAACAAACCATTAGGAAAGCTAGGCATGAAGAAGAAGAGGAAATCGTGAAGTCAACAATGGCTAAGGAATTTTAGCAGAACATGGACCACAGAGTGAACCAAAGACGTCAAAAATCGACCCTTATAGACTTCATGAGGCTAGGGCTCAAGACAACTAATCAAGGAGTAGCTAGGCTGCCCGTTTAGGCAGCCTCCTTTGAGATTAAACCAGGCTTTTAAACATGCTTCAACAGATGTGCAATTTTATGGATTAGCGAACGAAGATCCAAATGCATATATAGTGAATTTTCTTGAAATCTGTGATAACTTTTGATACCATCAGATGTCTGAAGATGCGATCTGAATCAGGCTTTTCCCCTTTAACTTTAGAGATAGAGCAAAGGCTTGGTACCATTCCTTTATCCCAGCCAATGTTGCACCGTGAGATCAGTAGTTCTTGTTTTCTTTGATAAGTATTTCCCTTTGACCAAGACCACGAAGATCATCATGGAAATTACCAATTTCCAGCAAGGTGATGGGAAATCGATCTATGAAACGTGAGAGAGATACAAGGATTTGCAGCAAAAGTGCGCGCACCACAACTTACCCAAAGAATTCCTATTGCAAACATTCTACAATGGAGTAAACCTACCGGCAAGAGGCACGATCAACGCAGCTTCAGGAGGATCACTGATGAGGAAGATCATTGATGGAGCAGAAGAGTTGATAAAGGAGACGGTGAGTAATAGCTGCCTCTGGATGATAGAGCGGAATAGACAAATTACTTCATTCCGAGAGCAAAAAGGAATTATGGTTATCGACCAGATGACTAAAATGCAAGAGAAAATCGATAACTTAACGAGAAAGCTCAATAGCATGAAGGCTTCGTCCTCAACACAGGTGAAAGCCGTACAACTAAAGTGTGAGCTCTGTGGACAGATGGACCTTGATACCATGGACTGTTATATGATGAAGGAAGACAATTTAGAGCAAGTAAATTATATGGGGGCGCAATATGGACGAGGAGGAGGAAACAATCCCTACTCTAACACTTATAACCCAGGGTGGAAGAATCACCCTAACTTCTCTTAGACAAATAATGCTGGAGGATAATTTAGGCCACAAGGATAAGCAAGCTTCTAATAAGATAAATCGTGCTCAATGGAATCCGAGTTGGATAGAATTTTAGATAAGCTTGAAACTCTAGACGATGTCTGCTGGAAGGCAAATTTGAGCAAGTCACTAAGAACCATGCTTCCTCAATCTATAATTTAGAGGCCTAAGTAAATCAATTGTCAAATGCCTTTTCTATATGAAATTTGGGAAATCTTCCTAGCATTTTGGAACAAAACCAAGGGAGCAACCAAAGGCTATTACACTTCGAAGTGGGAAAGAACTTAAACCACCCACAAGGACAATAAAGGAGCCCATCTTGCCTGATAAGAAAAATCGAAATAAGGAGAAAGAAGTGGACATGAGCGAGTATCCTCCTTATGTCACCCCTCCACCATATCAACCCAAAATCTCTTTTCCTCAATGATTACAAAAGAAGTTAAATGCATAATTTGCAAAGTTAGTTGATAAATTAAAGACGCTATAGATCAATCTCTCCTTTATTGAGGCGTTGGAACACATGCCTAAATATGCAAAATTTTTAAAGGATAAATTATCAAAGAAATGTACTTAGGAAGATAATCAGACGGTAGCTCTAACTAGCACTTGTAGCTTTATAGTCACCAGTTAAATGCCTTCTAAATTGAAAGATCCAGGGAGTTTCACAATACTATGTGTAGTTGGTGAGTTGGAATTAAAAAAATGTTTGTGTGATTTGGGAGCTAGTATTAATCTTATGCCTTTATCGATATTCAGGAAGTTAGGACTGGGTGAATTCAAGCTTACATTGATGTTAATTCAGTTGGCAGATCAATCCATTAAAAGACCATTTGGAATAGTGGAAGACGTTCTGAAGCAATTGGATAACTTCATTATTCCAGTAGATTTTGTGGTTTTGGATTTTGAAGAAGATAAGAACTGCCCATTGATCTTAGGTCGACCATCATGAATACAGCAAAAGCCATAATTGATGTTCACGAAGGGAAATTAACACTTCGAATGGGTGAGGATCAGATCAAATTCAATATGAATAAGGCCTTAAAGAATCCAATAACGAGTAGTGCATATGTGAAGGTTAACATTACAAATCAAAATTTGTAAGAAGAAGTTGAGAGTTGCATCGCAGAAGGACAGTCAGTGGAGGTGGAGGCAGACAATAGATATCAGAACCTAAAGGAGATGATGAGATGGAAGAGCTAGATGTCTAAATGAATCAAGATAAATTAGTTCAAACTGAAGCACCCATACCTCCATCTACAGAAAAACCACTGACATACCTTCACCTCTCAGATATACCTTTCTAGGTGAAGGTCAAACATTACTGATAATAATCTCCAATCAATTGAATGAGAAACAAGACAGTAAGGTGGTAGAAGTTGTTAGGAAGTGAGTGAAAACCATCAGATGGCAGATTGTTGACATTCAAAGCTTAAGCCCAAATGTTTGCATGCACCGAACAAACCTAGAGGAAGGATGTAGAACAGTAAGGGAGATTCAACAGAGGTTGAATCCTAATATAAAGGAGGTGGTCAAGAAGGAAATCATAAAACTCTTAGATGTAGGAATAATTTATCCCATTTCTAATAGTGAATGGGTCAGCCCAGTATAATGTATACCTAAGAAAGGTGGAATGATGGTAATAGAAAGTGATAGTGGAGAAGTAATTTCAATAAGGACAGCCATAGGATGGAGAGTATGCATAGATTATTGCAAACTTAGCTCAGTGACTAAGAAAAATCACTTTCCTCTTCCATTCATAGACCAGATGATAGAAAGGGTAGCTGGTAATTCTTTTTATTACTTCTTAGATGGATATTCCAGATATAATTAGATTTTCATCTACCTTGATGATTAGGAAAAGACTACATTTACTTGCCCCTATGGTACCTTCACGTACAGATGGATGCCTTTCAGATTTTGAAATGCCTTAACCATATTTCAGAGATGTATGATGTCTATCTTAACTGACATGATAAAAGATATAATGGAGGTGTTCATGGATGATTTTTCAGTCTTTGGAGATTCTTTTGAAATATGTTTAACTAATTTAGATAGAATTCTTCAAAGATGTGAAGAGTCTTTGTGCTGAATTAGGAGAAATGCCATTTTATGGTGCAAGAGGGGATAGTGCTAGGGCATAAAATATCACATCAAGGATTCAAAGTTGACATAGAAAAAAAAAGTGATAGAGAAACTTCCACTGCTAAGCAATGTAAAAGGTATGTGAGGATTTTTAGGTCATGCAGGATTTTACTGTCGATTCATTAAAGACTTTTCGCAAATTGCACGACCTTTGATAAACCTTTTAGTCAAGGATGTGCCTTTCTTGTTTGATGACAAGTGTATATCTATATTTAACACCCTAAAAGAGGCATTAATATTGGCACCAATTTTATCACCACGAACTGGATACTTCTGTTCAAAGTTATGTGTAATGCAAGTGACCAAGCCATAGGTTGCGTATTGGGCCAAAAGATAAGAAGTTGCGTATGATTTACTATGCCAGTAAGACTCTTGCAGGACCACAGCTGAATTACACCACTACAAAAAAAGAACTACTCGCAGTAGTGTCTGTGTGTGATAAGTTTCGACAATATCTTTTTAGCTCAAAGGTAATCGTATCCATCGATCACGTGGCACTAAAATACCTTTTCAACAAGAAAGATGCAAAACCTAGGCTCATTCGATGGGTGTTACTTTTACAAGAATTTGATATAGAGGTGAGAGATAAAAAGGGAGCAAAAAATGTGGTTGCAGACCACTTATCTAGACTTAAGTGATGGGAACGCAATCCAAGCGATGATATTAGCGAAAATTGCCCCAATGAAACTCTGATGCTACTTAAAAGCTTCACTACACCATAGTTTGCTGATATCGCAAATTATGTTATCAGTGGTAAACTTTCGTCAAATCTCTCTTACCAAAAAGGAAGAAGTTCTTGTATGATTGTAACCAATATATATATAGGATGGGCTAATTTTGTATAGAGCATGTGCGACGATGTGTTCCAGATGAGGAAATGTTAGACATCCTAAAGCAATGCCATGAAGGTCAGCATTCTGGGCATTATGGAGCCAACAAAATGATAGCTTAGATACTTGAGAGTGGATTTTATTGGCCACAGTTGTTTGAGGTTGCTCAGACCTACGTAGCACAATGTGATTGATGCCAGAGAATAGATAACATCTCCAAAAGGGATGAAATGCCTCTATCCAACATTCAAGAAGTGGAAGTCTTTGATGTTTGGGGAATCGATTTTATGGGTCCTTTTTCATATTCAATGGCAAATAAGCATATCCTAGTGGGAGTTGATTATGTTTCACGTTGGGCCGAAGTAGTAGCATCTCTAACCAATGATGGGAATGTGGTGCAAAAGTTCATTAAACGATTATTTAACCGGTTTGGAGTGCCACGTATGATAATAAGTGATGGAGGCACATATTTCTACAACAGATATTTTGATGCCCTCTTAAAAAGATATGGACTGCACCATCGAGTTGCTACACCCTACTATCTGTAAATGAGTGGCCAAATGGAAGTTGTCAATTGAGAGCTAAAACAAATTTTAGAAAAGACGGTGAATAACTCTAGGAAGGATTGGGCAATAAAGCTAGATGATGCCTTATGGGCCTATAGGACAATTTTAAAAAAACCTGTTGGAACAACTCCTTATAGGCTTGTGTATAGGAAAGCTTGTCATTGCCGGTTGAATTAGAACATCAAGCATATTAGGCGATTAAAGCATTAATTTTTTATTGGAAACAAGCCGGCAAAAAGAGACTTCTACAACTAGACAAACTTGAAAAGTTTCATTTTAATGCGTATGAAAACGCCAAACTCTACAAGGAAAAGGTCAAGAAATGGCACGATGCTTGTCTCAAACAAAAGGAATTCAAAGTAGGAGACACAATTCTGCTATATAATTCATGGTTGAGGTTATTTCTAGGGAAGTTAAAACCTAGATGGAGTGGACCATTTATGGTCATTCAAGTTTTTGATCATAGAGCCCTCAAATTGAAAAGCACTAACAACGAGACTTTTAAGGCCAACGGGCATCGTTGTAAGCTTTATCTTGGAGCAGCGATTCCTAAGGATTAGGAAGTGATTTCCTTATCTTCAAATAATTAAGATGCCTCTATAGATTCAAGGTTGAGTTAAAGACCATAAATTAGTGTGTTTAGAAGTTTGATTGAAATTGTTAGGTGTAGTTAGATTTGTTTGAGCTTTCAATAAAACGATAGTAATTTATGCTGACTCTCAGGACGTTCAATCACCACCTCCATCTCAATAAGATTTTGTCTAACCCATTTTTCTTTTTCAAATTAGTCTTCATTTTTATTTTTATTTTCTGTTTGTACTTTAATTTATGTTTCTTCTTTTCTTATATGCTTGTTTTTTCCCTTCTCTCATTGAGGACAATATGTTGTTCAAATGTGGGAAGGTTATGTGTTTTGCTTTGTATGTGATTTTTCATATTGTATGATAGTTGTTAGGTTGCATTTTGTGAATTGTTTGAATGTGTCGATGGCTTAGATAGATTGAAATTGATTTAATTTTTAACATAGTCTATTAGGTTAGGAAGAATCATTAGCTCGTAAAATTAGTGAATTGGGGTATTTGGAATAATATACAACTTAATTAAGATTTAGTGTGAGTTTTTCACTCTTTAAATTGTCATATTCATTCATAATTTGAGGTATTTTAACTTAAGTAACTTTCCTAGTATTTTTCATGGAAACAAGTAGCTAAAACAACAAGGTAGGCAATTAAAAAAATGTTTGTTAAATAAATAACTATTCTGCTGCTTTCCAATTATAAATAGAGCCAGTAGCCAGTTGAACGTAATATGGTTGAGTAAACAGATCGGCATGTATCACAAATGTGTGCCTCCGCATTAAAAAGCTATAATGACGTTCCAATCAAGAAACTTAATAAAAACATGACTTAGCTGTGTAACCGGATCAAAATTTATTACTAATGTTTACCTCCGTGTAAAAAGGACTAAGTCCATATTCAATAAATAAAGAAATTAAAAAATGTTTTCTAATAAAAAAACCTACTGAACTTGTAATAGCTTGACTTTTCATGAAAACGTACTTAGAAGCAGTTACAGAGTCTGAGTGACCAAAGAATTATTAATGTGTGTATGCAATTAAAAAGGATAAATAAATTAACACTTAGATCTTGATTAATTTGTATATTTAGTTCAAAGCTCTTAGACACAGATTTTACATGTTAATGATTTGATACAACTTGAATGATTGTGTTTAAGATTAAATTTATTTCATGAATTTGAAGCCATTGCCTCATTACTGCATTGTATGTTGTGTGTTTGTTATGTGAAGCAAATGTTTAAGTGTCGGGATGTTGATAGTTATGAATTGCATCGTGTTTTAGGACTTAATTTGTTATGTATTAAGTGTTAATTCGAGTGATTAGTATATGTTTATGTTAGAATTAGGTTAGTTTGTGTGTTTAAGTTTTTTTATGGGTTAGTATAAGTCTTTATGTTTAAATATTGTGCTTTTGAGATACCTTGATTTGTTTGTTAGTGTTTCAGGGTCAACAATGAAGAATGAAGAAGTTTTTAGAAACTTTCGGGTTGAAACAATAGCCCACAATCGTGACAGAAAGATGGGAGCTAACCTATGATCGTGGCCAAAGGGACACGATATCATGATAGAATACTTTTCCACAGCCCATGATTGTGGCCTGATTGCCATGATCGTGACAGAGAGGTTTGGATGTAAGCCACGATCATGGCCTGCATTAGGCAGACACACAAATAAGAGAAAAAGTCAAGTTTCGAGGGATTTTTCAGACCGTTTCGACCCTGAAAAAACCCTAGGGCTTCTTATGACATATAAACTATATAAAGAACATGAAGAACACAAGAGAGGGAGCTTTTGTATTAGCCACAATTCCCAAACCCTAGAGAGCTTTATCGAGAGATTGAGAAAGAAACGAAGGAAGAGAGACATGGAGAAGAAGCCTGTGCGAAATACTTCTTGGAATAGGAGGTTTCCCGCCGTTGCTGCCTTCGTCATCCATTCCGAGTCTATTTCTGGTTTAATTTCAATTTTTATGATTATATAGAATTTAAGATAGCTATAGATGATAGATTTATAAAATGTTGAGGATTTATCTAAACTCACCTTTGGGATATTTTGTCTTTAATATTGATGAAATTTAATTGTTGTATTTTTATTAGATTTCTTGTGATTTCAATTCTACAATTGCATAATTCAGTAATAAATTGAGAGGGTGAATTGAGTGAAAAATCATTAAATTGGGCTAACGAGAGTTAGGTAATTTAATAGATCAAGAGTTGAATCAAACCGGTAAATTTGTGTAAAGAGAAATCTTGCATAGGTTTTCAGTAGGTTTTTAGACAACTTAAGATCTAATTTCAGTTTTGGGTAAATTGTGATTCGAGAGGTTGCAATTCCTATAATCTAGTTAGGGTTTAATGATTATAACTCGAGAGAGAGTAATCAACCCTAGGATCATCTAGAACTGGTAATTCAATAAATTCATAATCAACTAGGTTTTATTAAAGTGGGATAAAAAATCTCCTTTCTCTCAATTGGTAGTTTTTAGGTTGTTTTATGAATGGGTGTTACATCTGCTATCTTATTTATATTTTCGAATTTAATTTTTGGAATTAATTACGTGATTGAAATTAGTTTCTTGCTTTAGTTTTGTTCTTTCTGAGTTATTGCAATTTGTTTTCGGCCTTCGGTTTTAAAATTAGATTAACCCTCCTCATAGGTTCGACACTTTAGGTACCACACGCATGATCCGTGCAGTTGCCGAATATCAAGGTTAATTATTAAAGCTTTTTCATATCAGAAACTTGCAATCAGAACTCAATTGCTAATGCTCCCTATGGATCTCTTCACACTTTAAATAGGAGGTGTGCATTCACCAGACTCAACCTCTACTAGATAATACACTACATATTCATCTACATATCACTCCTAGCTTATTTATATATTATGTTTATATTTAATGTCATAGTACAAATGGTACGGTATGGGATAGTTATACTGGAATGGCTTTAAGTAGTGTTATAGTTACTGATTCATACTAGTCAGATAGCAGTACAAAAAATATTGATAATATACCAATTATAAATACCGATCGTTATTGAGTAGAACTGACTTGTACCGAATGATAGCCAAAATACCAGGAATTTTTGAGGAACAAATAACAATTTTAAAAAGTTATGGACCAAATTAAAAAAAATCGAAAAACACCAAACTTTTGTTCACTTTTCTTCATTGTCTTCTTCAGTGACAAAGCCTACTCACTAACCTTCTTAAATCTTCACGTCGTCGACCTCCCAGGCTCCCACGCACACTTGCCACTTCCTTTACACACATCTGTTGCTGGGAGCCCACTATAAGCCTTGTCCTATCATCGCTCGCTATTACTAAGACTGGGATTACTCGCTGTCGCTACTCTCTAGTCTCAACTGTAGATGCTCAGTAGTCACTACTCCCCTGTGTGTCCACTAACTCCAGTTAGCCAATCCCTAACTCTCCAGTGCAAATTGCATAATCTAGATCTAGATACAACTTCATCTGTATTTGGTTGACCCAATCCCCACCAAGACCCTTATTAGCTTAGCTGCAATTTTTCCATTTTTTTAATGTTTAGGTTGATTGTTTATGCTCTAAATTGCAATTCCATTGTGTTTTCATTGTGTCATCTGTATATTGTGAACGGTTTATAAAATATGCATTGGGAAATTTGGCTTGGAAGTTGGAATTGGTTGTGTGAATTGATTATAGTTTAGTAACATTTAGGAATTCGGAATTCATAAAGAAATGAGATTAAAACAATATTGTAAATGTATTATGGAAAGAACATTTAGGCATTGTGAACTGTGTATAATTTAAGAATATGTCATATCATTACAAGAAAAATGGGATTTAGCAATGGAAATTACTGATGGAATGTGAAGGTTTTCTGTAAGCAAGCGAAGTTGGCGATGGAAATTACCAACGTCATGAGTCGTCGGAGAAACGACCGTAGGTAATCTTTAGCAATGAAATAGAAATATTTCGTTGCTAATTTACCGATGGACATTTTCTATTCTTTCTCTATTTTTAGAGATTGTAACTTTCATGTCGTTAGAAAATTTAGCAAAGGATTTTATATATCCGTCGGCGACAGTCAAAGTTTTAGAAATCTGTAAAAAAATATAGCGACGGTAAGTTATGTTCCATCGATAAATTTACCAATAGAATTTTCTTTTATTCCATCAATAAATGCACTGATATTGTTTTTTCTAATTTTTCCTATATTTAATTTTGATTGATAATCTTATGATTGATAATTAATTTCTACAGTTATCTGGTGATAATATTTTGATTTTTTCTACTTTTAGTTTGTCTAAACAGTAAGTTGATTGATAATATGAAGTAAAAAATTATCTTAATTGATAATAAAAACTTATTATCTACAAAAATATGTATCTAATTCATACAGAATGACTTGAGAGTAGCTACAACTAAGCTATGCAGTTGGTGAATGCAGATGCTCTGACTTCTACGATGAGGTGCTGCACCTCTCCTTCCACTCATCCATCTTATTACGGAGCTAGGTTATGTACTTCATCGATTATTGCAACTGAGTTGCCAGCCTCTCTACTGTGTTCTCAAGCTTAATGACTCTCTCATTGGATGCAGACCACTTACTAGATGCAGATGTACTGGATATGGAGGATTGTGAATAACATGTGTTCATAAATAAACCTAAGCTGAAGATCCTTCCATGACAATCCTTACCACCCATTGTATCAAGATATGTCTAACACTCATCAGTAGTTTCAGAGTACTGAGACTATCATTGAATGCTTTCTTGTATTTGGTCCTATCAGGAGGTAATGCTTATGTTAATAAGTGATAATTATTAAGAATTACTATTAAAGCATAAATTTCATATACATTAAGTTCTCTACATTGGGTGTTGACAAAGGTCACACCATCATGCTTTTTAGTATAGGTGTTCAGAAAGAGCTGACGGAGTGTAGGCTTCCTGTCCATAGACTTTTCCTGCATCAGAATAAAATGTTATAAGTGAACTACAATTTACAAAACTTTTGGCAGAGTTTCCTCTATTTTTATGATATTTACCCCCGTTGAAAAAATAAAGTAACTCAACAATACAACCATATATGGCACCAGACATTTATATCATTATCATTCTCCATAATACACATATATTTTCTTTTCAAAATTCACACATCAAATTAAATTGAAATAAAATTTTATACGTCAAAGTAAAAAAATCAGAATATAAGTGTAAAGTGTAGATATTTACATGTTTCTCTAAATGCTCCTGGTGGGTAATAGATCCTCCAGTATGTACGAGAAGACTCGCTCCCTCTAGTCCTACATGTCTGTTTGTAGAATTGAGCTCTAAAATAGACATTGCCTCGAGTGATGTCCAATACTGCTACTAACGACTCTATATTTCTTCAAATATATAAGGAGGTTGCACATTAGTCTTGTGCATCGCACCAAGAAAGTCTCTATAAGATGTACGAGCTCGCCTTTCCCATACTTTATAAATAACGGTGTCAAATTTGAAATCCCAAAAAAATTCTTTATGAAAAAAAGGAAAAACATACCATACGTACTTATAACCTACAATATTTATCTAATTAATGTATAAAATTAATTAGATAAAAATACAAAAAATATATTTTTTGTACCTCAAACTCTTGATAATAAAAATCCTTTATTGTCTGAGAGATATTCTTCCATATATAACCCTCGAGGTCAATCTTCTCTTTGAACTTAGATGTCATGTTTCTTGAGTACATTCCAAACAAAACCAACTTAATATAAAAACATTTTAAGATCATTTTCAAATTAAAACCTATAACTTCATTATAAACCTATGGTGTTTTATGTATTTTCACTAGCAGATTGTTAACAATTGTGATGTAAGTTCTTCCATCAACTCCTTTAGGCTATGTTTGGTTGAACGTAAAGTTTTTAATGGAATGGAATGGAATGGTTTATAATGGAATGGAACATAAATGGATGTAATATTAGAAAATTATTGTTTGAGAGAGATGGAAGGGTTTATAATTTAATATAGTGAAATATTGTTTGGATTAATAGTTTATAATGTAATATAGTGTAAACTTGTTTGTCATTTTACATTTCATCCTAAACCCCCCAAATCAGAGATTTTTCATTTTTACTGTTTAGGATGGAATGGGATGTGATATGAAACCCTTCTCTTCCATCCCATTCCATTATAAAACCTCCTCCCAAATGATGGAATAATATGAAATTCCATTTATTTCCATTATAAAACCCACAACCAATCATAGCCTTAACTCTACGTTGGAGACTGCCCCCTTCATCCATAACGTTTACCCCTAATATTTTTATTGGTATAGGGATGGTGGATCAAGGAGAAAAGGTGGATGGTGTAGCAAGGTAGAATGGTGTAGCATCAGGTACAGAGGGTGACTGTACAGGGATTGTACGTTACGAAGGTGATGCCTCACTGGATGTGCAGTAGGTGGACATATAGATTCTATAGCATCTACAGAAGATGATGCTTCACTTGGACCTACACTAGCTAATGGAAATCGAGGTAACCTGATCATATCCTATTTTCTCTTTAGTGACATATTTTTAACCTGAGTTTCACATTTTATTAAATATTCCAGTATTATAACAATATAAATTCAGTAGATAACAATATATTGTTGATGCAATAATATATTATTTCATATAATATTCTATTATAAATACAAATTAATCGCTATCATGATCACTTCATTGTAAATCAAAATCATCATCATCTTCTTTTTTTAAAGAATTAGAATCAAACTCAGGCTCTTTTCAGATCTCTCACCCTCCTCATCCTATCCAGATGAAATTTCAACATATTCATTATTTGGATCATGCAAAGGTTCATTCTCGTCATATGAAACATATGCATTTACTTCATAAACATCTTCCTAAAATGCGTCACTGTCAATTCTCTTATTTTCTTCTTTTCCATGTAATTGGAAAACACCTCTAGGTTTAACTTTGCAAATAGCCAACCAATCTGACTTATCTCATCGTAAGCTAGGAAAAGGAATATAATACATCTGGATCGTGCAAAGGTTCATTCTTGTCATATGAAACACATGCATTTATTTCATAAACATCTTCCTGAAATGTTTTAGTTTTAATTCTATTATTTTCTTCTTTCCCATGTAATTGGAAAAAACTCAAGATTTAACTTTGCAAACAACCAACCAATCTAGCTTATCTCATCGTAAGCTATGAAAAGGGATATAATACACTTGGATCGCTTTCATCGCGAACATGAAAGTTTCAATTTGTCTAAATCTTCTTCGTTGGTTGATTTCAACTAGATTGTATCGACTGTGGACTTTTGTGCTAACATTAGAAGTTGGATCAAACCATTCACACTTAAATATCACACTATGTTTTATTGGCTGCATGGTACTCAATTTTAAGTATCTTAATAATTTTACCATAGTAATCCATCAATTCTACCAATTTGCAAACCCCACTATTTTCCATTTCCACGTTGTGACTATGATATTCTGTATGAAAATTGTATCCATTAACGAAATACACTAGATATGATTTAACAGTTCACAAAGATCCTTTCACAAGATCACATGTGAACTTATTCTCTATTGGATTTTATGAGGCCTACATAAAAATAAATTATCATATTAAATAGTATTGCTGGAACCCCGCCCCGGACGGGTCCACAGGCCCGACATCTTACGTGAAATCTGGACCGTGGCCCACAGGGGAGGAATTCCCCACCAGTGGAACTTAAAACGAATAAATTTATTTAATTACCTTTGTACAAAAATAGAAATTAAATCACAAAAATTAATTCAATAGGTATTGACCCTGGGAAAAATGCGTGGTGGGATTGTAAAATAAGCATATACATTACTATAAGAAAATCAAGGACAAAAATTTCAGAAAAATATTTAATACTCAATTTAATATAAAATAAAGATTTAATTAAAATAGCTAACAAAGACTTTCATAAGATTTAGATTTTTTTGTAGGGTAACAATATTATC
>JAOTJB010132974.1:0-19334 GCA_027123815.1 Erythroxylum minutifolium | reverse complement strand
ATGTATATATGCTTGAATTTGTGCTAATTGCTGATGGCTATAAGTATATTAGCCACTGAGCTGTGTAGCTCAACCCCTTTTTCTTCCCTCCTCAGGTGCAAACCAAGACGATAGTGATCCCTACAAGGCATTGAAACCTCCTCATTAGTTAAAGAAATTTAGACTAAGTCAGTCCTATAATAGCTCATTTGGCATAACAATATGGAGCATTTTGTATTTTGGTTTAAGTTAATGTGTAATCTATTTTATAATAACTCTGACGGTATTTTACAAATGGATACAATGAAACTCAATTCTGTGGTATGATTCTGTTATTTAAAGGTTTGGATAATGAAATGTGTATGTGCATGTTGACAAAATTGCCTACTGGTGTTAGTTTTAGAATAGCACTTAAGAGTGGGAAGGATTGCATGTGAAAAATACAGACAAAAGGAATCGTCTGTGATGACATCACAACACAAAGGCAAAGAAAAATATAGAGGAAGAGTATCATCTGTGCTGACGTCAGAACATAAAGGCAAGGAGAAATAGAAAGGAGAAGTATCGTCTGTGCTGACGTCAAAACACAGAGGCAAGGAAAAATATGAAGGAAAAGTATCGTCTGTGCTGATGTCAGAACATAGAGACAAGGAGGATTAGTAAGGAGAAGTATCCTCTGTGCTGAAGTCAGAACACAGAGGAAAAGATGAATCAAGAGTAGAAGTATCGTCTGTGCTGACGTCAGAACACAGAAGACACGTCATCACACAGAGGATAGAACACAGAGGATAGACCACAAAGGATAAGAGGTCAACACTAAAGCTAAAAGTCAACTACAGAGGATAGACCACAGAGGATAAGTGGTCAACCCAGAAGATAAAAGTCAACTACAGAGGATAAAATATAGAGGATAGATCATAGGCCAAGGATTATAAGAAGGAGTTAAGAAGTTATATGAATTGAAGAATATCGTCTGTGTTACTATACACAGATTCCTCTGTGATACTGTTCACAGACTTCGTCTGTGTTACTGTTCACAGGATTCGTCTGTGTTACTGTTCACAAACTTCCTGTGTGTTACTGTTCACAAGGATTCGTCTGTGTTACTGTTCACAGAGTTCCTCTGTGTTACTGTTCACGAGTATCGTCTGTGTTATTGTTCACAGACTTCCTCTGTGTTACTGTTCACGAGTATCGTCTGTGTTGCTGTTCACAGACTTCCTTTGTGTTACTGTTCATGATATCGTCTGAGTTATCATTTCTATTTTGGCTAACAAAACAGACACGTGGAGAATACGGTGGCAACTCCAAAACCACGCCAGAAGTAGGTCTAGAGTAGAAGATAGCGAGATTGAGACAACCTGATATCATGGGATTGCTATCTTTTATATAACCGTTAATTATCCATTGCAGGAAAGTAAAAAAATAATTGTTGGAATTGGGGAATAATTGTAGGAATTATTATTATGTTCCCCATTAGGGGACTTCTGCTTTTTAAAACCACGCTATAACCAAGGGAAGGGAGAAAAACAACTACATTCAATTTTAGGCCATTTTCAATTAAAACTTGGGACAAGGGTTAATCTTTTATTACTATCTTCTTCCTTTCTTACTTGGAACTGTCTTCGTTCTAATAAATTGGTCTGAACTTTCGTCACCACCCTCTCACACCCACGACTTGATTAATATCTGACTTATTCCTTAAGGAGTTAGAAAAGACGGTGGCCTTCCTTGAGGAACGCCTTGAAGCCATTCCCTTTATGCAAAAAGACATCCAAGCCAACGCCGCCACCTTAACCGAACTATACACCATGATATGTGACTTACACGCTGGAAAATCCATAGCTTCAAAACCTACCCCTGTCCCAGCTCCTCTTCTCCAGCCCACAACTCCATACCCAATAACCAATACCTACACCACCAGCCCCATCACTCTTGAACCTAGCACCTTTCCAAGACATTTGGAGCTTTAGTGTTCAATGGTGATGACCTAATTGGCTAGCTAGCACGTGCAGAGAAATACTTTAAGCTCCAACAAACCACGGAGACCTAAAAGGTACCCCTAACCCTTATTTGAATGGAAGGCTCTACCCTCCACTGGTTTTGTTGGCTCTAACAAATCACGTTAGATTTGAATTGGTACTTATTGGCCACTGAACTCATTAACATTTGAAAGGCTTTGTTCTATTCGTCATACTTCTTCCATTGATGAGTTTATTGATGAATTTATTGAGTTGGATACATATGTTTCAGGCCTTTCCAACACTCACTGCTTGGGCTATTTCATACATAGCCTTCAACCCACAATGCGTGCTCGCCTACGCAACTTTGGCCCTAGCACTTTAACTAAAGCCATAGAAATGGCTCGTTGCATAGAGGAAGAACTTTTGTTAACGAATGATTCCAAACTACAATATCGGCCCCATCATCTGCAATCTACATCATTTTCTAAGAGCCCAGCATTGGTTACAGATCTTTGGAGTCCTCCTCTTCCATGTTAGGAACCCTAGTCCACTCTACATTACCGCACCAAACATTCTACTGATAAGTATGTTCCTTGCAACTGCCGTCTACTAGCTTCCCTTGAACCTAACCTATATTCGCAGATCCTCCTTCTCGACTAGCTTGCCACCTTTCAAATTAGGAGTACAAGGACCTTCGCAACAAAAGTCTTTATTTCCAATGTAAACAACCATATCACCCACTTCACGACTATCCTAATAAGGAACTCCAAACAATTATTGGTAGCGAAGGTGATGACATTGGCATTGAGGATTTTGACGCACTTAAGGTAAATGATCCCACCCCTATTCCACCCTTAGTATCTGAGGGTCAGGTAGCTCAACTAAACTTACCACTTTATTCTATTGGTGGCATCAATTCACCATAAACTATACAATTGTGGGGTCTTCTTTATGATGTTGAGATTGTAATAATGGTGGATAATAGTGCTTCTCACAATTTTCTATCCCAAAAAGTGGTGAACCATTTACAACTTTCGGTGGACAAATCAACTGCTCTTCAGGTGTTCGATTGGGGGAGGGTAGCAGGTCTCTCACCGTAGGATTGTGAGTCGTTGTTCTTTTCTCTATGTGATGCTTAGGTTGATTTTTATGTGTTTGGATTGGGCGGAGTTGATGCCATATTGGGTGTCGCATGGTTACGAACCTTGGGTAAGGTAAAAATAAATAGATCTACACTGATAATGTCATTTGAATCTCAAGGCCATACCCACAATCTCCGGAGAGATGTTTCACTCCACCATACAGTAGTAAGACTTCGCTCCTTGCTCTACATTATCGAAACAACTTTTTATGCTTTATTGCTCCATGCCAAGGCCACTATTTGGTGTAATGATGACATGGATTATTATTATGTTCCCTATTAGGGGACTTTTGCTATTTAAAACCATGCTGTAACCAAGGAAAGGGAGAAAAAAATACATTTAGTTTAGGGCCATTTTCAATCAGAACTTGGGACAGGGTTGATTTTGGGTTACTATCTTCTTCCTTTCTTACTTGGAACTATCGTCGTTCTAACAATAATTCAAATCAATTCAGATTGGCATTTTTCTCATTCGGCTAAACATTTCAAGGAGAAATATATTTACATCCTGTCTTCACTCTCTCTGTTTCTGAACCCTTTTTGTAAGACCTTCCAAGAGTGCTCAAATTGATGCTTATACTTCTAAAACACTTGTATTATACATTTCAAACAATCATATGTTTAGAAATTTAGACATATTGTATTTATAGGTTTCTAAGGACTATCATGACACAATTGGAAAACTACAATTACTTTGAATAAGTCGTCTACCTTCTTATACTTGTCAACTAGTCTGAAGGAAAATATAATTTTGACAACCTCCAAATCTTTTGTTATGTTTGCTAAGTTTTTCAACATACTAATTGACGATTAATGAATATCAGATGCCACCAAAATGTTGTAACATGAAAACTGGCTGCTGCAAATATGAGAGTCATAAGCCATAAAAATTTGAAATAACTCAATTCCTTAATTACCAAGAGCAATACAACTGAAAAGGCTAAATTTTCATCACTATCAAACTCTCCATAAACAACCCAAAGCAAAAAAAGGCAATAAAAACCCCAAAACTTGAATGGAAATTGTATGAATTCGTCTTCTTATCCATTCCAATGCCTCTTCTTGCCCTTTTTTGTCACACCAAAGGACCCTATTGTTGTATTCTTTACACTCAAGTAATTGATTGTATATTTGTGGCATAATTTATTAAGAAAATTCTTTATTCTTTATCTTTTATATATATATATATATATATATAACTTACAAGATAAAAGTCTACAATATCAATATACATTATAAATAAATTATGATAAGATTATAATTATGAGATTCGTATTATATTTAAGTAATATCTCTAAATTATTTCTAGTTGTTACTCTATTCAGACTAGGGATTAATAGATCAAAAGGTTAGTACATGTTATATTTCTTCTTTATAAAAAAGTAATCAACCTCATAAATTAAAGTATAATGATATTTAAATCAAATATTCAATGCCTTTTAAAAATAAGTTCATTAAACTGACCTGACATGAGAATTTCATATGCAACATTACTTGGTTTCTATGAAAATATGCATTGTGATAATTGTATAAGCAATCTTTTTAACTTAAAATCTTCAAAGTATCTTAATATAGGGATTGTTGTGTTTTATTATTGATTAGGACCTATCCTAATCAAAAGTAACTTGATTGGTAATAATTGAATATGATATAAATTTGATAGAGATACTTAATGATTGATATAAGATTCTTCACTTTAAAATAATATAGAAAAATATTATATTGTTCTCTATTAGTATTATTTTAAGGAATCCTTCGTCCATGTAGAATTACGTTATGAAATAGTTTTCAAATATATTGAAAGAATAATTTTCTATTGATAGAAAACTAACATGATTATATTCAAATAAAGTAGATATTAATTTCATACTTTATGTCAAATCAAAAAATTGAGTAATGAAATAACTAAATTATACGAGAAAAAACATACACAGAAAAGTTTGGCAAGATTACTTTAACATTTATAATATTTAAGTAGAGAATGATCTATTGTCAGACATCAAGTTTGATCTATGAGTATAATTTTTTATTTAAAAATTAGATATAAATAAAAAGATTTTAATTTTGATCTTAAATATAATTTATGATTATAATTATGTTCATGAAAAACATATTTAGAAACCTAATAAGTTACATGTAGATGAACAAATAATTTAATCAATTGGACTTGATTTTAAAGTTTTTAAAAATTAGTGTCAAATATGTAATTTGATAAATAAAGACTAATATTACACATTGAATCTTATTAAATCTTAATTAGTATGTAATCAAAATTAATTACTCGAGCGAAAGACATTTAAAGTCCACTTCACGAGATTAATGTTCCAAGAGAACTATCGGTAATAGCAAAATAAAAGTTGAAACACATATTACATTACTTACATGGCTTCTAACTTCATTCAAAATGGCGATGAATAGTCAATCATTTTGATGGATTGACTTTGTTAATTGCTATAATTAACTTGTATTATGTATGGTTCACTAATTTGATGAACTCATTTCGGAGATACAGAAGCCAACGTAAAGAAGAGGAGATAAGAGAAAGAAAGGTACTTGAGATAAAATGAGGTATTCAGATTTCTGAATAAAAATGATATAACTAGATTATAGCCATATAAAATGGGTTAATATTTGAGTGAACTGTGAGTAATTTTGGTCTAATGTAATCTGACTTGAAGTTAACGACCAAAGTTGGAGTTGATCTGACTTTAATTTAGGTCAGATTTAAGAAGATTAATTCGAATGATTGTACTTTGCAATTTTGGTTTAACCTAATATGACTTGAAGTTAACGACTTAAATTTAAAGATGAAATTGATTGGTTATTTAGTTTTTAATTAATTAAATATTGTTAATATGAAAATGTATCTTAATTGTTAAATTATACTCAAACTAATAATTTATTATAACTATTTTAAATTATTAATTTATATCAAATTTATTTAATTTTAATTAAAATTTTGAGTTATATTCAATTGTTATATTAAAAGCACTTGGTTGGTCTATGTATAATTTAATATTATTTCTTAATAAAAATTTTAAAAAATACTAATATTTTTTCAAATTTTAAAATTATTAATTTTTTAAAAAATTACTTAAATCACAAGAGAATCTCACGTCTTTTTATCCCTCTAATTTCAATTTTACAGTTGCATATAAACATTGTACTTTCCATCTTGTAATTTGCATTAAACTTTTATCAGCGAGACCCACCAATCCAAGCTGTAATGTTAAAGTAATTTAAATTCTTGGTTATTGTATCCCAAACTGGATGTCTGCAAATAACCTTTAGCATTGATGATACCTAGATGGGGGTCGAGAACCCATGCAGCTTTATCATCTCCCCTTTAAAGAACATAATTGGTTTGGACTTGAACTTAGAGAGCAGAAGATTTGGATTTGGACATTTTAACCTTGCACGACCAAAAACTTAAACGGGTATGTGTTACGGAGAAAATATGAAGAAGACGATACGGATGACGGAACATAGAATGAACGTTATAGCTGTTAGAGGAAAAAGCAAAGCGGTGCGTTTAAACAATGAGAGTCCATGGAAGTAGCTAGACGTAAGAGTAGAGTATCACACAATTGATATAAGCCGAATATGTGCGGCTTAAGGGGACATGCATGTGAATGATTGTAATCTCTCTCTATCAATGAAATTCTTCTCTCTCTCTCTTCTGATGTGATATCTCTTTCTCTGACAAATTCGCAACCGTTATACATTCCGTTACATTGTCTTCTTTCACAACAGTATGCAGAAAGGGAAAATACTTCTTACACTATATTCGAAAGAGAGAGAGAAACTATACTTGTATAATTCTTTTTCAGACAACAAATTACAACCATAAAAATGTTCACTTAAAAGAGGGTGTGTTATTAGAGCTAATTTCCTTCCTATTGATCTATGTAACAATACTCCTCCTATCAGACACTTATCAGGCATTCTCTACATCCCATACTCCATGCTTAAAGAGTTTAGGCCATATATTCAACCACATTGACAATCTTGGAGTGAATTGGCTGAAACAAACTTATGATCCTACATCTAGCTATTAACAAACCCTGGTATATTCTTCGTCCTCACTTCATTTCAAGAATGAGAAAAGTACCCAAGGACAACACTCACAAGTGCGACCATAACAACAAAAAGAAGAGGGAATCCCTCTTGCACCTCTCTTGCACTTCTATTACTCAAAACCTCCTGCAAGCAAAGGTAGTCCATTTATGGTTCTAAGTAATCACGCAAGAAAATAAAAGGTTTTTGTGGCTGCCACAGAATGGAATGGTAAATTCTAGGATAATGCTTTGAATCCAAAATGCAGCACATGCAGTTGAATTTTCATAACTTACTAGTTCTTGTTGTAAAATTTGTCTGTCGTGAATGCTCTGTCTTCTCTCCTCTATTAACTTTGAAATTGTAGATTCAACCTGCACAGAAAAATACAAAGTATAATTTAAGAATTCATTGGAAAAGCCAAAAGTTAAGAAATCTCAACAATCTTAAGAAAAGATGGGACCTCACAAAAATATGTCAAAAACATTGGCAACATCTATATTCTAACACATGCATCAGCATGTTACATAAAGAGAATAAAAGCAATGGTCTAATTTATAATGGAGATCCAAAGAGTGTCAACTATAAATCATTATCATGCAAAATTCATTCTCTTATCAGTGTTCACCTTTTCTTTAAACAATCTAAGCAATGGAAGTAGAGATTCAAATTCTATCTTCCAATTTGTGAATGAAAGAATACCAAATATTCATAATCACCACAAAGAGCATCCATGTAGATCAGAAAAACCTTACAAATACTAACCTCATTGAACTTCAATTCAAGTACATTCAACTTTGACCTCATCTCTTGAATATCAGAAACGAACTTCAGCTCACCCACAGCCTGGCCTTCTGTTAATTCTACATCCCTGTCAGCATCCTCAACTGGACAGGACTCGCAATTATCAATTGGCTTTAGTTTCTCATCATAAACAGAAATATTATCTGGTTTCAACTCCTCATCCTTTGCCAACTTTGACTCCTCGGTGTTAACCAAGTCTACATTTGTTGACAAAGCTGCCTCATTTGCTGGCTTCGACTCATTACCGATATTCATGTCCTTTGCCTTCAATTTCAAGTTCTTAGTTGTAGCAAAAAGCCCTTGTCCATTAATTACTTTGAACTCTTCATCCTCTGCATCCTTTGACTCATTTGCAGCAGTTACTGCATTCTGTGGCTTCAACTCCAGACCCTCAGTTTTAGGGAGGAACCCTTGACCATTAATCATTTTGAAATTTTCATCCTTGGCATCCAGTTTTGACTCATTGCCAGTGGAGACATCATTCTTTGTCTTCAATTCCATGCCCTTAGTCGCATTGAAGAACCCTTGGCCATTGCTCATCTTGAACTCTTCGTTGTTGGCATCCGTGGAAACCTGCTGCTAGTGATAACAGTAACCACAATGAAATTATTTTAGAAGAAAATTAAGAAAGGATCAGAAGTAACCTACCATCATGCACCAGATCAGTATCTTTGATTTAGATGTTCACTTTTACGAGGAATTTCCAAAATTGTCAAGCAACAAAAATAGAGTTTCTAACCATGGGTGGATTGAGAAGTTCTCGTCTCTTAGACACTGGATCTTTAAGCATTGGTAATTCGAGAAAAGGAGCCTGCTTTATCTCTCTATTAATCGGTGACAGTACAGGTGATTGAGATGGGCTAACAAAGATCACTCTTAGCTTGACCTCTTCAACATTCTTGTCATCATCTTTGGAAAACTGACAATCAAACAAGAACATGCAGGGACATGAAATAGAAAAGAATATTCCAACAGACTTGGTGTATCAAAAGTCAAAGTGCAGCCAATTACCATGACAGAAGTTATATCCTTCTCAGTTGTCCCAGTGGGAACAACAGCGCTTTGGATTAAGAACTTGTCTTTGCATATCAGATTAGGAGGAGCTACCTTTTGAGCTTGCATTGTAACTATTTAGGTGACAAACCAATCAGTATGTTAGCAGAAGGGAATAAAGTGTAAATAAGAACCATATGCAACACAAAACAGAGGAGACAAACTGACATGGAAGACAGGGTGAACATTAACATTAAGAGCTGAAGTCATACAAAGTTTCAAAAGTAAGCATAAGAAGATCTTAATGCAGGTTAAAAACATGAAGAGGGTTATTGCATTCCTATTAAGTGCAAGAATGTGCATTCTTGGACAAAACAGAAGAGATTAGGGAGATGAGGAGGTATGTATCTGCTCTGGAAACCTACAACTCACAATTGATGCAAAAATCTAGAATTATGTGGTTAAAAGAGGGTGATAGGAACTCGAAATACTTCTATAAAATTATACAAGCTAGAATGAATAGAAACAAGATTATTTCAATTCAAAATGCTGAAGGGAAGGTTATCACTAATCAAGAAAGCCTCAAGAAGCTTGCCTATGATCATTATAAGAAGCTGCTAAGGTCCAACATTAATGCATCCCCTCTTTCTAAAGAACTTAGCTGGCTCCTTTCCAAGTAATTACCCAAATGAACTGACTAGCGATGTAACAACAAAAGAGATTAAGGAAACCTTGTTTTCCTTTCACCTAGATAAAGCCTCTGCCCAGATGGGGCTTTAATGTAAGGTTTTTCCAAAATACTCGGGATTCATCAAGTGAGATGGTGGTCAATTCAGTGAATGAATTCTTCAGATCTGGTAGGATACTTGCTGAGATCAATAAGACATATATATGTTTGGTTCCAAAGGTGGCAAATCCCTCCACTTTGAATGATTATAGACCTATTGATTGTTGCAATGTGTTCTATAAAATCATTTAAAAAATTTTAGCAAACAGGTTAAAGAAGTTCTTGCCTAGAATCATAAATACTTATCAGAGTGCATATGTTCAAGGAAGGAATATTGATGATAATATTTTGTTAGCTCAAGAATTATTGAAGAGCTATAACTCCAAGGAAGCCATCAAGAGTTGTGCTTTAAAGATTGATTTTGCCAAAGCTTTTGATTCCTTGAATTGAAACTTTATCCTTAGCTGCCTACAAGCTATGGGTTTTGCTTATAGATTCATTACTTGGATTCAGAATGACATTACTTCAACTTATTCAGTTCTGCTGAATGGGGCGCCAACCAAACTCTTTAGAGCTGCTCAAGGTCTCAGGCAGGGTAATCCATTCTCACCATATCTATTTTCCATTAGCATGGAATCTTTTCCAAGCTCACCAAGTTAAAAATTGCAAGTGAACTAGGCTTCAAATTCCACAGCAGGTGTAAGTTGGGCATTTTCCAACTCTCGTTTGCAAAAGATCTGGTTATGTAATGTGGTGCTACCTCGACTTCAATTAATCTCCTTATTAATTCTTTGGAGGTAGTTAAAACCATCTCAATTCTAGCTTTTAATCACTGTAAAAGCTTCTTTACTCTCTTTGCAGGTGCTAATCCTAATGCAGGACTCATAGCCATTTCTATGGGGTTAAAACAACTCCTTCACTTTAAGTATCTTGGAGTTCCTATCACTACAAAAAAAAAAACTTTAATCAGTCTGATTGCTCCCCCCTTTTGGATTCCATTTGCAAAAGACTGAACAATTTATGCAACAAATCATTGCCCTATGGAGGAAGACTTCAGCTGGTGATTTCTATTCTGATTAGTTTGTACATATATTGGCGTTCTCATCTTACTCTACTAAAAGGAATTATGAAAGCTATCGGCAAGCTATTTAGAGACTTCCTCTGGAGTGGAACAAATAATAGAAAAAAGATTCCCAAGGTTAAACGGTCCAATGTTTGTAAACCAAAGCAGTTTGCAGGTTTGGGTATCATCTCAGTTCGAGTGATGAGCAAAGTCTTGTTGGCCAAAAGGCTTTGGAAGCTTTGTACAGACAAAGAAGACCTCTGGGTGAAGTGGATAGATCTTTATTTTTAAAGGGAGAAAGTATTTGGTCCTTCGAGGCCTATTCCAACATCTCCTGGATAATGAGACGGATTTTGTTAATGAGGAATATGGTTCAACTTTCCTTTAAACATAGGATTGGGGATTGCAATAAAACATTTTTTTTGGTTTGATCATTGGCATGAGTCGGGACCTCTCTATAAATTGAGGGACTTTCAATCCCTAAAAGCCATTATTCCTACACATACAAAGGTTCAAGTCTTGATTAAAGATAACAAATGGGCCTGGCCAATTCATTCTATAAAGGAATTCAAGGAAATCCTTGACAAATTGCCAAATTACTCTTCTAATTCTTCCCTACTAGATATGATTCGTTGGACTGGGGACAACTCATCAATGTTCACCACTAAATCTTGTAAGAGACTCCTACTGGGATGACAAGACCTGAAGCCTTGATCAAATCTAGTATGAGACGGGGCTTTATATCCATCTCACTCCTTTATTTTGTGGTTGGTAGCTAACAGGAGTCTTTGTACCAAAGACACCCTCCAATTTAACCTGACTAAGTTGTCCTCTGCCCTATGCTCGGAGGTTCATGGAAACTAGGATCACATTTATTTTAGGTGCACGTACTCCTCACAATTATGGAACCCTATTATTAGACTCTTCAGACTGCATTGCAATAGGTTGTATTGGATAGAAATAATCTACTGCGTTTCCAGTATACACTTCTATAGCAAAAGGGATAAAAAGCAATTTAGGTTGACTTTTGGAGCAGTGGTTTGTTACATATAGAGCGAAAGGAACAAAAGAATATTTGGCAATGAGGCACTTGACTTGAAACTAATTTACAGAATCTAATACTCAAGATCAAAACAATAGCCATTGCTAGGAATCTTCCAAACATAATGTCTCCTGGATTGTGTAAAAGTTGGAAATTATGATAGGCTTCCTTTATTTGGTTTACTCTAGCCAGAGTTACTTGACTTTATCTCGCTTTAAGTTGTATTTCGTATGTAGATACTTTGTCCTTCAAATGAATTTTCTTATCTTCCAAAAAATAATTACTCTCTCCTAAGCACCTCTTCTTAAGATATAACTCCTTGGATCCAAATCTAGCATTTCACCACACTAGCCCTAACCTTCCCAAAAACGAAAAGGTCATCCTTTTTTTATGTTGAATGTATCGAAAGGGGAGAAAAAAGGTGTTAGCTAATTATAACAACAGGTAGATAAAGGCCAAAAATGATAAAAATGAATGTCAAAATTACATATGCAATCCAAGACTTCATGCTACTACATACATTTTGCTAACCAACGATTAAAAAGGCGAAAACCCAAATGCATATGAAGACACCCATTATAAGAGTTGAGCAGCTGAAAAGAAAATTTCTCCATACCAGAAAATTCACAAGTTGAATTAGGCAGAACAATTCCAACGTTTGGTCTGACACAGTATTTCTTGGGTGAAGTAGTCTTAACCTGCAAAGACCATAACCGAATAAGAATAGACAACTGAAAGGCATTGCCACAACTCAAGATCCAAAAACTGCTACTACAACACAACTACAAACCTTGAAAGCCACGGTATGAAATGTTTTATTGGTAAGTCGAACTGAACATGTGCTTTGCTTCTTTAATTCGACTACAAAACAAGCAACACTTGGCAAGGTTTACAAATCATCTATCCTATCTCTCGACAAAATGAAAAAAAGAAAAAGAACGTCTTTCGCTTCTTTTCAACATAATTGATTAATTAAGCTGCTTTTTTTCCCCGCTTGAACATCATCTAAAACAAATAGAAAAATCATGAAACAACTTACAAATGAATTCCATCTCCATGGGCTGGATCTCCAAAAGTTGCGAGTTCATTATGATTCTTCTTTTCTTCTTCTTCACTCTTGTTTCAGTCAATCAGTACATAATCCTAGGATCACCCAAAAGCTAAAACTAACTTGCCTGCGTAATCATGAAAAGATTGACCAACACCGAATTTTTTTTAAAAAAAGAACAACTTATCTGTAATATCTTCTATCAGGTAGATTCTTAGTGCTCTCTTTTCTAGTTTTCTTTAACACTTAGATCCGGAAAAAATAAAAAGAGATTTTTTTTTCTTAGTTTAAGAGAAAAATCAAAAAAACCAAACAGAATATTTTCGGGAAACGTTTTGGAAAATAAAATTAAAGCTCAAAGGCAGCTAGTTTGTATGTGTATGTTTAACAGAAACAACGACGACTAACAATCAGAGTGAAATGGACAAGTTGAGATCGTCGTCTCCCAAATATACAAGTTTAAGAAGAAAGAAATCCAAAATCAACTAAAACAACGGACCTTTGGCAGCGTGCCTGCGGAGTTTACAAAACTACAGACTAACGTCTGCTTAGGGATTGATTGAGCTCCGGTTGCCCAAAAAGAAAAAATATGTTAAACGAGAGAAACGAGAAGAAATCGTCTTCTTATTGTTCGTCTAAATTAATTGTAAGAATAAGACTTCGATTGACACAGACTTAACTCATAGCTATCTCTCTCTACTAACTACTACTATTATTACTATAGCTTTCTCTTTTTCATTTCACAAAACGACCACGTTTGATCTCCCAATATTGGTATTCTCTACAGGACTTAGCGCCCGTAAACGACAGCGTTTGGAGAAGAAAGCTATAGAGGAGAGGCGTGTAGATTACCAGGGACAGAGAGAGAGGGGGGGCGCTTCAACGAGGAGGGAGAATCCCAAAAGCAAGAGAAGTGGACGTGAATTAAGTGGAGAGGGGGATATTAATATCAGTACCGTTGTTGTTTGCGTTTATCAGAAGCAAACAGTAGATGAATAGAAGGTGTAGACAGAAGAGAGCGTATTAGCGTTTGGTTTGGTTGAGTTGATCACAAAAAACGGTGGTGCAGTGCAGAGACTGTAGCGTAAGAAAATGGCAAGTAAAAGCCAAACTAGGATCAGAGACAGAGGGAGCGTGAAGAGAACGAGCGCGTGGGTCCAATTCTGATCAGCAGTTGTACCGGTTTCTTTTTTTGTAAAAAACAGAAAACCATATATTTTATTCTTTTTTATTTTTAACCTATGTGTCTAGTTATAGAGGAGCAGGTTCACCAACTGGCAACTTCAAATCCAACCATGTATTTTATTTTTAGTTGAGTTAATTCGGAATAAATAAATATTGAAAAGGTCGATAATCATTTCAAAATTTTAAAGGAAATTCCGTTATTACGCTTCCAATTCTAAAGCATCTATTCAGGTTGCTGATATGACGATGGAATAATTTCTTACTTTAGATGTAGTATTATCAAAGTAGTATTATTGTTTGTCTCCACCCACTTGATTCCATACCCTTTTGACGCACAAGGCACTTTTGGATATGATTCTGTTTTATTTATACAATTTACAAAATACCAATTAATTATCTGAACTACAAATTAACATTAATCATTATGACTTGCTATATAGGGACACCACCAAATGATGATATGCTTTCTTCCTATCCTATATAGGGACAATGGATGATGCTATTAATAAATCCATATATTAAAGTCAACTCAGTTTCACGGAATGTGCGTGTAATGAAATTATGAATTGGATTCTCTACCTAATTTACCTATTTATATTACATATCTTCGATAACCTAAAATCCACTAAGGTTGTTAGCATCTTAAGCGTGATTATAGTTATAACGGGAGCAAAGCCAAAGATAACTGATTATAAGTAGAAGCTTGAAAGCGAAAGACAACTGACCGGGTTAGTTGATTACTGGATTGATGTTGAGCAGCTTAACCACTTGGAAGGGAAGAAAATCATTAAGAACAGCTAACGGTAATCCCAGCTACTGACGACCTAAATTCGATTGAAGAAGACAAACGTGAGAAGCACCTGAAATTGGCGGTCACGTACACCAACTTGCGTGGTGGTGGGACCTTTGACACTGGAACCTAGCTAAATTCATTATTACATCTGTTTGATGTCACTTTCACTTTTGATTTTCTTTACAAGTTCCTTCAATTCTCTCAATTTTTAAAGACTACAAAAGTAGGTTTTCTTTATAGATACCCATTTTCTGAAAAACAATGAATAATAGTTCAATCAATCAATTACTTACTATATAATATAATAAATTATTGATTACCACTAGTATAAAAATTAAGTACCAATTTCAAGAATTCTTTTTAAAACTTCCTAAGACTTTCACTTTATGTCATTATTTATTAATAAGTAAAACTTAATAAAAATCTTTGTTTAATTACTCTCATAAATTCAATAAATACTTAGAACTTAACATAAATCCACTTCTCACATATATGAACCCATTAAATTATACATATGAATCATACAAAAAATCAATTTGGCATAAAAGATTTGTTATGATTTAATTTTCTGCCTTTTTATTAACGAGTAAAACTATAAGTAATTTCTTTAAAAGATGTTAATCACTTTAGAGATGAAGCAACATTATTGATTTCTCCACGGAAGTAAAAGGAGTGGTCAAAGATGCACTTTTTAGCCTTCACTCGTTAAAAGCTTCAGGTCCAGATGGCTTCACTGTACACTTTTTTCAAATCACGTGAGAGATTATTGGGCCACTTTTTACTGAGCTTGTACTAAAGTTCTTTGCATCTACAAAATTGCTCAAAGAGGTAAATCACACATTCATTTATCATGTTCCTAATAAGAGCCAACCATCTTCTATTATTGACTTCATACCTATATCCTGTTGCACTACTATTTATAAAGTGATTATCAAACTTCTTGCTATAAGGTCGAAGCTAGTTCTATCAAAAGTTATACACATGGCATAAGGAGCATTCTTACCAGGGAGAAGTATTAGAGACAATATACTCCTTTTACAGGAGTTACTAAAAGAATACCAATTAGGGAAGCTTATCAAAAGCTATATGATGAAAATTGATTTTTTCAAGGCATATGATATTATTAGTTAGAGATTCTTGGAAGAATACCTAGAAGTTGTAGGTTTACCTTCTAAGTTCAAACACTAGATATTGGCCTGCATCCAAACATCCTCTTTCAGTGTAATGGTGAATGGTGTTCCTTCATTGACATTCATACCAGCCAGAGGTATCAGGCAAGGGGACTCTCTTTCCCTTTACCTATTTGCTCTAGCAATGGAATGGATTTCTAGATTGCTCTCTAAATTTCTTTAAAATGATGGAAATTTCCAATTTCACCATAAATGTAGAGAGATCAAGTTGACACATGTGATTTATGCAGATGATCTCATACTACACAATAGTGTAGACACTCATTCCATCAGAATTTTAAAAAACCTACTGCATATTTTTTCAGAATGGTCTGGCTTAAAGGTGAATATGGAGAAGAGCAATGTGTACAAATCCTCAGATGTTCAAAACAAAGAGGACATTAATAGTATTGTTGGCTTTTGAGTGCACACTCCTCCTTTCAAATATTTGGGAGTTCCAATCATTACCACCAACACAAAATTTTCAGATTTCATCCCCTTGATTGAGAAGAACAAAGAAAGGATCACTGCTTGGCATAATCGTTTTCTCTCTATGATAGCCAGATTGACTCTCGTCACGTCGGTATTAAATAGCTTGCACATTCATTGGTCTGCACATGTTGAATTGCCTAAGAGGGTAATCAAGAAAATTGATAGAATATTAAAAGCTTTCTTATGGTTCATAAAAATAAAAAATGGTAAGAATGCCAAAGTGAAATGGATAAAAGTTACTTTACCAAAGAAGAAAAGGGGACTCAGTATTATCTCAATATCACAAATACAAAAGGTTCTTTTATGCAAAAGAATATAGCAACTCTTCACTAATAAAAAAGCTTTATGGATTAAATAGGTAAATGAACACCATTTAAAAGATCGAAATTTTTGTCAAATTGAAAATTCTAGAGAATGTTCATGGACTTTCAATTACATCCTCAATTTCAGAGACTAGGTCTACCCTTACATTAAGAATCAGTTGGGGGATGGTGAAAACACTTAGTTTTGGTTTGATAATTGGACGCCTACAGTCCACTTATGAGGAGAGTAGAAATAGCACATCTCAGTAAATGTATCCACTATAAGAAAAATGGAGTTTAGCTACAAACATTACCGATAGAAAACCTACACATTCCGTCGATAAGCTAAGTTAGTAACAAAATTTACTAACGGAACAAGGCGTCCGAGAAAGTGTCGTAGATAATAATTTGCGACGAATCACAGATTTTTCGTCGCTAATTTATCGACAGATATTTTGTGTTATTGTCACTAAATTTATCGATGTACAAATCCTATATGTCGATAAATTACTGACAGATTTGGTTATTCCATCAATAAGTTAACGACTAACATTACCGACTAAACTTAGTTAACTGTCGATAAATTGAACAAATTTTACCGATGAACTTTGTTTTTTTAACGGTAAATTTACTAAAACTGTTTTTATTTTTTCCTGCATTTAATTTTATTTGATAATCATATGGTTGATACATAATTTATATAGTTATCAGTTATCGATTGATATTTTGATTTGTTTCTACATTTAATTTGTTAAAACAGAAAATTGATTGATAATATAAAGTAAAAATTATTTTGTACATAATAAGTATTTAATTCATACGAAATGACTATAGGTACATTATTTATTTAGTGAACGTGGATGCTCTGACTATTGCGATAAAGTGTTGCCCCTTCCCTTTAACTCATCCATCTCATTACGGAGCTGGGCTATATATTCCATCGACTGTTGCAACTTAGTTACTAATGTCTGTACTGTGCTCCAAAGCTTATGGACTTCAATGGATACGGACCACCTACTAGATGCTACTGTATTGGATGTGGAGGATTGAATAACATGTGTTTGCAAATGAACCTAAGCCGAATATCCTTTCACACGGTCCCTACCACCTACTGCATAAAGATATGTTTAACTCTCATTAACATCTTCAAACTGCTAAGACTGTCGTTGAATACTTTCTTGTATTTGGTCCTATCAGAAGGTAATGTTTATATTAATAAGTGATAATTATTAAGCATTAATATTAAAGCATAAATTTCACATACATTTAGTTTTCTATATCGGGTGTTGACGAAGGTCACACCGTCCTACTAAATGGGAAAACAAACATACAAGACATAAATAATCATTTTTTTTCTTTTCTTCTGAACTATTACTCACTCAGCACTTAAACGTCACTTTGCATTTGATGTCATAAGAAAATGAAAGGGTAATATAAGAGGCATAACAATGAAAGGAAAGACAAAGATGAAAATGAAAAAGAAATTAAAACAACAACCAATAAAAAGAGAAAGGTTAGAAACACGATACTAAGATGAGGGTGGAGGTTGTCCCAAGCAAGCATTCAAATTGTCCATGAAGGTTCAAATCTCCGCCAGGCTAGCTTCAATGTTGTGGAGCCTGTCATTTGTTCATCATTCAAATACTATCAATTGATTTGTCAGTGATTGATACTCCACGAAACTATATGAAGATGTCTGATGCATTTGATGGAGTTGGGGAGGTGGAACATCATCTTCTTCTGAAGTTTCCATTCCTGCAACTCAAGTTCGCTTGCTGCTTGAAGCTTCCCTCGTCTTGCTACCTGATAACCTTCATCGAGACCAAAGATTTCAAGTCTAGAGTCGAGTCTCCCGAAACTAGCTACATCAGTATGGGTGGTCTCTCAGTTAGCAAGCCAAGATGTTATGCAATTTGGGTCACAAATGCCCTAACAACTATTTTTCCTCCACTAGATTTAGCCACTTCATATAAATGCAGACTCAACCAACTACCAGCATTAAAGGGCCTCACATGTACTATGCACCACAAAAGAAATAAGTTACTTTTAGAAACTGCCCCATTGCTATATCCTCTACTGAATAGTGTAAAAGTTAAAAACTAATGGAGATAACGAAGGGCAGGGTCTACGATAGCAAATGCTTTAGACCGACTAATGACAAACACTTTCTTAGAATTGGTCAATTGTGAGCAAAACTCGCTAGCCACAAATTTGTCAGGATATTCATAGAAAACAATATTTGGAAAGCCAAAACTATCATTAAGTACTTCTAAAGTGATCTAATAATATGCATTCATTAATCAAAATTTAAGAGTTAACCCATTATCCCTATTATTAGTTTCACGAACTAATTCTAAAGTGGTCAAAAACTCTAATGTCAATTCTAAATATGAATTTTTCTAAATTCAAAAAAAATTCCGACCTATATTTCACAGTAACTCGTGGACTCGATCAAATATTCCTAATTCAATAACTGCTTGAGAATCTAAAAATCTATTTGGAATAATTTTACGATCCTTAAGAATAACGTACCTTTGTTGGTGCTCTCTACTTTGAAAGATGAGGCACAGAATACC
>JAOTJB010132297.1:0-19341 GCA_027123815.1 Erythroxylum minutifolium | reverse complement strand
ATTGTAGTATTAAAGGTGTCGATCTCATGAGGAATTAGTGAACTAATTGAATCTTAATTTATCTCAGGCCTAAAAGTGTAATTAAAATAAAATAAAAATGAGCAGAAAATTCAGCAATTAAATATAGATAGATTAAAAGTGAAATTATAAAATTAACACAAAGAAATTAAAATTAAGCACAACCAATTAACAACTTAAAAATCATATAAGGAAGATTAACCGATTATGAGAAAGAGGATTTATCCTATCATCTAATGCTAACTCAATTACTTTGAAGTTAATTCGGTATCGATCCTAGAATCTCAAATAGTGGATTATTCTCTCTCGATTTATAATCATTAACCCTAAATCACAAACCCTAATTGAATTCAATTGCTAAAATGTTAACCTCTCAATTAACAAAAGCAACCCATAACCCAATTAGATCTTAAGCATTCTAATAGACAATCGAGTCCTTACATGAGATCTCTCTTTGAATAAATTATAGATTTGATGTTTGTGCGATCTATTAGAATGTTTAACTCTCATTAGCCAACCTAATTATTTTGCTATGGATTCATTCTCTCGATTTATTACCGAAGCATGCAAATGTGACAAACAATCACAATACCTAACACATTAACATCAAAAGCAATCAAATTAGCATTGATTCAAGAATAAATATGTAAAAGAGTTTAAAACATCCTTAGCAACATATTCAACGTCCTCAAAATCAAAGAATACCTCAAAATGAGATGAATAACAAGAAGAAATAGAAAATAACTTGAGATTGCTGGGTTAGAGTGGCTGGAAATTAGATGGCTGAACTCCCCTTCTCTTCTCTCCTTCTCCACCTCTTCCTTGTGTTTTTTCTAAAGATGGAAAATGGAGGCCTTCTCTTCTTTAGGTCATTTCTTTGCTCTTCTACATTCCTTTACTAATTGGGGTAAAAAAATGTGTTTTACCTGGGCCCAAAAGTTTGAAAAAATGGGCAAAACATTAAGTTCGGGAGGCCAGTCCGTGTCTGTCATCACGCAGGCCATGATCATGGCCTGGTGTTCTCCTCCAAGCTTCCTCCAAATCTTCTCTGTTCTTCGATATCTGATCTTAAACAGTAACAAACACATCAAAGCACCTCAAACACACAAGATTAAAGCTTAATAGCATGTTCTAAGCCCCAACACTCAAAACACACATATCTAATTAACTAACACAATTCTAAACATAAACATGCATGAATCAATTAATTAACAACTAAAAATATACTAAATATCTACTAAAACATCATGCAACCTACAACTATCAACATCCCCATACTTGACCTTTTGCTTGTCCTTAGGAAAAACAAAAAAAAGAGAATTAAACAATACCTGTAACATCCCTAGACCACCTGCCCACAAATATTGTTTGTTTTGGGTCTTGCCCTAGCCAACCCTCATGGTTTTGCTCTTCCTGTCCAACGGGAAGACGCTTCTTATATGGAAGAGGTATCCATACCCTTATAAGTCATACTTTGTTCCCATCTCCAATCGATATGGGATCTCACACTATCCAACCCTTTAGGGCTCAGCATCCTCGTTGACACATCGGTTCGAGAACCTGGCTCTAATACCATTGTAACAGCCCTAGACCACCCGCCCACAAATATTATCCGCTTTGGGCCTTAGCCTAGCCAATACCTCACGGTTTTGCTCTTCCAGTCCAACGGGAAGATGCGTCTTGTGAGGCAGAGGTATCCATACCCTTATAAGGCATACTTCATTCCCCTATTCAACCGATATGGGATCTCATAATAACACACATATATGCAATAATGGTATAATGACATTGTACTTCAAGAAACAAATTTTTTACAAACACAATCCTTCAGGTTGTTCTAACTTATTAACTTATGAAATATGTGTCTAAGTACTTCCAACTAAATATACATTCTAATTAAGAATTTATTTCATTCATTCCTATCACTTACACACACACATTGATAATTGGTTAGTCAATCAAAATTGTAATTATCCTTAAGTAGCTTTTCATGAGGTCATATTATTCACAAAGATCAGTAGGATTTATTAAAAATTGCACTATTTTTGTTAATTTTCATCAACATTGACCTATTCTTTTGACGCGAAGGCAAACATTTGTCAATAATGTCCCTCGGTTACTTAACTAGATCAATTTTTATTCATAGGTTAGTTGGGATGTGTGATGAATGTTCCCCAGTTACTCAGCTAGATCATATTCTTAGCTAGCCACTAGCTCTATTTATAACCTAAAGGTTAGTGGAATAGTTATTTGTTTAAGAAATACACACTCTTTTAAATTATTTTTATTGCCTGCCTCATTTCCTTAGCTAATCATTCTCATGAAAGGATACTAATGTTGCTACTTATTCAATTGACCTAAAATTATAAAATTATATAGGAAATTCCTAGAGTGAATGAACTAACATCATATCCTAATTAGCATTCATATTCAACTAAAGAAACCTAGGACACCAATTTCATAAGCTAATAAATCTTTACAACCTAAAAGACTATGTTTAAAGCTAAACTGATTCCATTAAGTCCTAGCCATTGACACATTCATATCATAAAAACCTAAATAAGAAATATATAGTATGAAAAATAACTCAAAATAAAAAATACTATGCACACAATCCTCCCCACACTTGGACAACATATTGTCCTCAATTTGAGAAAAACAAAACAAGTAAAAGTGGGGAAGTAAAACACAATAGTATGAAAAAAAGAGATAAGGGTTAAAGCATAAATCCCATCATGGAGATTGAGGTAGTGATGGTGTTGTTTTCTAAAACTAGATTCACTTAATGCCTAAGATTGGTGTCCTATCTTATAATTGCTTCAAAAAGAATAAGAGAATTAGCAATTTAAATCATTCTAAATCACTAAAAACTTATTTTTATAATTTATAAAAATCTAACTACACAAATATTTCAATCTAATAATCAAACTTGCTAAGTTATGGTCATTAGCTTAACCATGCATCCTTGAAGCTCAGTTTGGATTAATTATAAGTCGCTTACTTCCACCCTTGTTACCCAATTTGAACTTTATAGCTTGTAAATAAGCTACATGTTTAAAGATATTCAAAATGAAAATATTGATAAAATTAAGAAAATCAATTAAGTTCAATAATGTCCTTTTTACTAATAAACTGTCAATAAAATAGAGAATAATAAAACTCCCCGAATCTTCTATTGAATCCAGGAGTTTTTTCTATAAGAGCGTGAGCTGTTCTTGTTCTTCCTCAGTCTCCCCTATCTCCTCTTCTTCTTTCATTTCATGAATAGAGACTTTCGTATCTTCTTCAACCTCTATGTCCTATATCCTCTACTCTCTTTTTTCTTCTTCTTTAGCTTCTAGGATAGAGACTTCCATGTTTGAATTAAACTCAATCTTCACTATCTTATGTTCTTCTTCCTCTCACTCCTTTAAAGATTCGACTTCTTCAATTCTCATTAATGAGCGACCCTCCTTGGGATTCTTTAATACCTTCTTCTTCCTGAATTTCGTTTGTTCACCTTGAATTTGAAGGATAAGGTTGTCTTCATAGACATCTACTAAAGCTTTTCTGATGGTAAAAAATGATAAACCAAGAATTAGCAGACATTTTTTATCCTCTTCAAAGTATAGCACGACAAAATTCATAGGAATGATAAACTTGTCCACCTTTATAAGTACATCCTCCACCACACCAAATGGTTTCTTTATCAAATGATTTGCCAACTAAATATGAATATATGTTAGCTTCACATCTCTTAACCCCAGTTTTTTTAAAATCGAAAAAGACATAAGGTTTATACTTACGCCTAAGTTACATAAACATTTTGAAATCTTTAAATTACCAACTACACAGGGTATTGTAAAGCTCCCTGGATCTGTCAACTGTGAGGGCATATGGTTGGTAATTAAGAAGTTGGAGGTTTCTGTAATGGCTCTTGTTTGATTATCATCCCAAGTCCACTTGCCAGATAATATGTCTTTAAGGAACTTCGTGTACTTAAGCCTGCATTTCATCACTTCCATAAAAGACAAGTAAATTTTCCATTTCATTAGCTTTTCCACAAATTTTGCAAATGTTACATCTAATTTGTTCTTATAAACTCTTTATGGGAATGGTATTTTCAACACATACGGGAGGAGAGGAATTTATGGACAGCCCTCGTTTTTGTCTTCATCCTTTTTCTTCTTTTTTTGGTCTTTTACAAAGTGATTCTTAGCTTGTCTTTCCACCTGTTCTTCTAGATCTTTCCCCCTCCTAAGTATGATCTGCTCTCTTGGGTTTACTTCTCAAAAATTTTTCCATACTTCTCTTACAAAATTCCATTTAAAGTTAGCTCATTTGAAACTCTAGGTTATAAGTAGAAGAGGTATGATCTTTCATTACTTGCTCAAACTTCCCTTCCAATCTCTTCTGAGCCTCTTCCATGTTCATGAGCTTGTCTATGATCATATCCAATTTAGAATCCTATGAACTAAACTCTTCTTATTGAAATCCTGGTAGGCTTTAACTTCCCATTTGAGTTCTTACATTGTTAGACCAAAAGAAATCTGGGTGGTTCTGCCACCCCAGATTGTAAGCATTCTAATAAGGATGATTACTTCCCCAACCAAATTGTGCCTCATTAGTTTGCAAAAGTACTATGATAAATTTCCTCCATCATCATACTTTCTATTTCTTCATGGCAATTAACTTTTTAGATTCCTCATAGTTACCTTATGATATCCAAATTTAAGTGTCGTTTATTTGGCAACCAAACTTCCTTCTCTTTCTTTTTATTTTTTTAATTTTGTGTGATTGGGTACCACAATCACAAGAAAGGGTAATAATTCCTTAAAACAAAGGAATTCAAAAAGTCCTAAACTAATTACCCATTAACAATGCCAAAAACTTATTAAGTTTTAATCTTGTAAAACCTCTAATATTTGTAAGTATACGGATTGTAAACTTATAGTATTAAAGGTGTCGATCTCATGAAGAGTTAGTGAACTAATTGAATCTTAACTTTTCTAAAGCCTAAAAGTGTAATTAAAATGAAAATAAAAATGAGTAGAAAATTAAGCAATTGAGTATAGATAGATTGAAAGTGAAATTATAAAATTAACACAAAGTAATCAAAATTGAGCGCAACCAATTAACAATTCAATATCACATAAGAAAGATTAACCAATTATGAGAAAGGGGGATCGATTATATCATCTAATGCTAACTTGATTACTCTATAGTTAATTTGGTATTTCTCTTAAAATTTCAAAGGGTGGATTATTCTCTTTCGAGTTATAATCATTAACCCTAAATTATAAACCCTAATTGAATTGAGTTACTGAAATTGTAATATCTCAATTAACAAAAACAACCTAAAACTTAATTAGATCTTAAACATTCTAATAGACAATCAGGTCCTTATACGAGATCTCTCTCTGTATAAATTACCAATTTAATTATTTGTGTGATCTATTAGATTGTTTAACTCTCATTATCCAACCTAATCATTTTGCTATCGGTTCACCCTCTCAATTTATTACCGAAGAAGCATACAAATATGATAAACAACCACAATACCCAATATATTAACATAAAAATAATCAAATTAACATTGATTCCAAAACAAATCCCTAAAAGAGTTTAGCACATCCTTAGTAACATATTCAACATCCTCAAACCCAAAGAATACATTAAAATGGTATGAATAATAAGAAGAAATAGAAAATAACTTGAGATGGTTGAGTTGGAGTGGTTGGATAGTAGCTGACTAAAACTCCCCTTCTCTTCTCTTTTTCTCTCCATCTTCCTTGTGTTCTTTCTCAAAATGGAAAGTGGAGGCTTTCTCTTTTTTAGGTCATTTCTTTGTTCTTCTATATTCCTTTACTAATTAAGGCAACAAATAGGTTTTATCCAGGCCCAAAAGTTTAAAATAAACAGCTAGAAGTTAAGTTAGGGAGGCCAATGCACGTCTGTCATTGTGCAAACCACAATTGTAGCCCTGAGTCCTCAGCCAGGCTTTGTCCAAATCTTCTCCATTCTTCGATGTCTAATCTCAAACACTAACAAAAATATTAAAGCACCTCAAACATACAAGATTAAAGCTCAATAGCATGCTCTAGCCCACATGACACTCAAAGAATAAATATCTAACCAAGTAACACAATTCTAAACCTAAAAATACATGAATCAATTAATTAACAACTAAAAACATAATAAAATGCCTAATAAAACATTATGCAACCTACAACTATTAGCTAGTGATCACCGTACTGTGCACTTGTGGTTAAAACTTATAATTTTTTATAAGTATAAAATCAATCAATCAAGTTTTCAATGTCGTTGCTAGGGACTATAATAATTGGAAACCCTAAATTTTATTAATCTAGGAATTTTATTTTTGATTATCGTTTTATCTATTTAGTTTATTAACTTTTTAGTTGTCTTATCTTTCACAAATCTTGAGGTCAGTTTATGACCCAAAGTAATCCATCAATCTTAGTAGACGAAGATCCAAAGATTAAGAGAATAGCTTGTAGAAATCTCCACATAACATAACTTAAAGAATTCAAGTTAGATGGACAAATAAAGGACTTGAAAGTTAATATTGGTACAAAAATCAAGAACCATGGAAAACAAACCAAAGATGATATTTAATTACACTAGAAAAACTTTATAGGAGTGGAGTCCTGTATTGATAGACTGACTATTAATACAAACAATTTTGAAATTAAGCTAAGTATCATTTAGATGGTGCAATTGTTTGTTCAATTTAATTGTCTACGAGATGAGGATCCTAACGCACATATCTCAAAATTTTTGGAGATTTACTATACTGTCAAGATTAATGGTATCAATGATGATGCCATAAGACTGAGACCATTTCCATTTTCATTGAGGGGCAAGATGAAGCAATGGTAAAACTCTCTGCTTAGATCATTTCTTACAATATGGGATCAAGTAGTAAAGAAGTAGTTTCTTCTAAAGTACTTTCCACCAACAAAGATTACATACTGAGGAATGATATCTACTCCTATTCTTATACCAACTTTAAGACATTATCTGACACATAGGAGAGGATTAAGGATATATTGAGGAAATTCCCACATCATGGTATACCACTATGGATCCAAATTTAGACCTTCTATAATTGGCTAAATCAAATTACAAGGCAGATGATGGATGTAACAGTTGGGGGTTTTGTATAATAAGGCACCAGAAGTAGCCCATAACCTTATAAAAGACATGGTTATAAAAAATTATGAATGGTTCTCCTCTTAAACAAGACTTAGTAAGCTAGTGGTGTATATTAAGTAAATGCAGTGATGCAATTGGTGAGCCAATTGGAAGGTTAAAGCAAAAAGATTGATATATTGACTCTGAGTCTACAGTATCAAGTTATGTAGTCTGAGGTGTGTGAGCTAGAACATTTAAGTCAAAATCATCAAGTATCATAGCCCAAACATGTGGATTATACAAGGAATGCTCTTAGACCTTAGAACAATCTATACAACTATACGTATAATCTAAGGTGGAGGAATCACCCCAATTTCTCTTAAGGTTATCAAGGGTAGATAAGGAACAACCCTTCACTAAGATTTTAGCAACAAACACCTTAACCTAAAAAGAAAACTCTAGAACACATAATATTAAAATTTGTTTAAGATTCAAATTTAAGAGTTCAAAACACATAGGCTTCTATACATAACTTAGAGGTTAAGATTGGTTAACTTCCAAAATTAGTATTTGAAAGGTCACTAAATAATTTGCCTAGTACCACTGAAATAAATCCTAAAGAAAATGTCATGGAAATCATCCTTAGCAGTGGAAAAGAGCTTCAAGGTAAAAATCATCCCCAAAAAAAGAAGGAGAATACCATAAGTTTAAGTTAAAGGTAAAGGACACCTTTAAAAAGTTAAAGGATTTTGACCTGCCATCTCTTATCCTACCAAAGTGAAGAAAGATCTAATGGATGAGCAGTTTGGTAAGTTCCTTATCAAATAGAAGGAAGTTGAAGGAGTTCGGTGTTAGGTTTTGATCTTGCATCACATGCATCAAAAATAAAAAAACAGCAGTGGGAATACAAAACAAAACCCAAAAAGCCAAGAACTTTCAAGTGCCATTAGATGTAACTTTAACAAAACATGAACTTAAGATGTGTAACTTACAATCTCCTTCGTTCTTCATTGTCTTCACCTCTTTAGATTGTCGTAAACCATAACAACCAAAGTAAGACATCTCTAATGATATCCACTTGAAGAGGAAAACTTGAAACCTCCTAGGAGATGTTTAGAACAAATATAAAGTGCTAGCTATGTGATTTATTCTTTATGAGAGTGTTTGTTGAGAGTGAGAGAAGATGACAAAAACTTCACCACAAAGTCTCTTGCTTTCACACAACACTTGCACAAAAATTGAGTCATTTTTGACTACCATAGACAATATTCCCATGCAATTCATCCTTTCACCATCTATACCCCACTTAGTTCAAAGTATGGTTAATGTGTCAACTCTCACTAAACTAACTATGTCAGATCTAGCCTTAGCCTAAGTGATGTTAGTTATTGTCCTTGAGGCTCATTACTCAATTGGATATGTCACTGAAGATTATCTTCATGACATTTCCACTCTGGCCAGAGATTCTCGAGTAATGACCCCGACAAGAGGTCATAGGTATCATCTTCTTCTATCAGGAGTGGTGAATCCTTTATTGGCTACTCAATTACCTTCGAATACCTTAAGCTGTACCCAATCACCACTTTATAAGTAATCTCTAAAAGGAAACGAGGAATGGAATCAAACTACAAGATTAGTATACAAGATATCCTTAAGCACCTCAAGTCTAAGGATATTTGCACCATTGCTATGATGAGACTATCATTGAAACTAGAATAGATTATCCGTATGATTGTCTCATGGTAGGTCATCCAATGTACTTACTAGTTTTAGCAACCATCCATATGTTAACTCATGCTTATAGCTTATGAGACCCACTGCTTGATCTAATCAAGGAGTATAACTTGTGCTAGTCTATCTGGATTAATAATGTCCCATCTTATTAATCCTATGACTATGAATAACTAAGATACTAATATAATTACACATGATAGGAATCTCATTGTCATGATATCATCATGATTTCCTTCATGCTATATAATGTATCAAGGACTTCATTAATTCGAATTAAGATAACTATCAATTTATAAAAAACATGAGCATCAAATTAATGAACAAGCCTTTTTATTAATCAAAAAGATTTGTACAACAAGTACTAAAGGTAATTACCTTTAGAGAGCTTATCTAACATTGGCGATTGTAACACTGAGTGTAAGATGCTTAATAATTCTAAAAGCAATCTAGTAGAGAAGCTTATAGATCCAGGTAGTTTTAATATACCTTATTAAATTGGAAATTTAAAAATAGATAAGGTTTTAGCCAACCTAGGGGTTAGTATTAATATGATGCCTTATTATTTAAAAAAGTAGTATTAGGTGAACCAAAACCTATTAAGATAAATTTCCAACTGACAGATTGATTACTAAAACATCTTAAAGGCATTATAAAGGATATTCATATTAAGGATGATACGTTTATTTCAATTAAACTTTGTGATTCTTAATATAAAGGAAGATGTATAGGTACCTTAAGTCCTTGGTGAAGGCAAGTTAATACTAAGGGTAAGGGATGAAGAGGTTGTATTAAAAATGTCTAATGTCATGAATCGTGACTTTGAACTTATTGATGTAAATGAATCTAGTGAATTATGTAATGATTTTCTTTTTAAAAATTTTGTAAGACCCCTCTTTTAAGGTCCACTAAAGCTTTCACAAGTTTAAGGAAATAAATAAAATTAAAAACATGACAATAAAAAACAACAAGTATCTTAATTAGAGTTTAAGGAATCTATGGTAATACTACAAAAACTCAATCTTTATAAGCCTCTTTGAGCATGAAAGGTATGTCGAGCTAACAATGTTAAATAAGTGATACTTATGATGTAACCTAAGAATAAAGATAGGTTTCATTTTTATTTCATTTGTTTACTTTTTTTGTTAACATGTGATTTTATTGATTTTTGATGTTTTTTATTTTAGTATATAAAGCATCCCAATTGGATTATGCATATTTTTCTTATTTATGGTATATGTGTTAAGTTTCGTAACTTTTAGTGACCAATTTTTAAGTTTTTCAAACTATATTTTTGGTGTACACACAATCAGAAAGACCTACATGATCTTTGGACACAATCGTGTATATATGAAGTTTGTAAAATTACATAGTAATTACACATGGCCGTGTAAACTTACAAAATTAGTCACACGATCATGTATATGAACGTATAAGTTTGTATATATAACAAGAAATACTGATGAAGCTGATGGAGAGAAGAAAAGCCAATGATAGATGGATGGATGAAGTTATAGTACGGACGGCAAGACATCTTGGGATATCTATCCCACCTCCACCATCTATAGTGGCTACATCTTCTTTAACACCATAATAGTATGAGGCTTTATGACTCGAGAATCCTCCTTCTATAGATATGTCAGATTCACAAAGGTATTGATGGATGCTAATTTTGTCTTTTTCTTTTCTTTCTCGTATTATTTGTGTATGTTTCTTATTTTCTTCGTTATGTTATTTTATTTTGTCTAAACATTAGTGAAATGTTATTTTCATTAATTTATGCTATTTTTATGTTCTTTATTTATTTTCTTTATTATTATTTTATTTTATCTTTTAATCCTTTTTTTATATTTTGCAAAGATAGATGTATCTAATATAGGATAGATCTTCCTTCAATTCAAAACCCTATACATTTTTTATTCAGGGCAGTACCTATTCAAACCTTTTTCATTTTTTGTGTTTTATTGTTTTTTTATTTTTATATGCTTCAACTGTGTACATTTGGGACTATGCACAATTTTAAGTGTGGAAAGGATTTCTTAATTGTCCCTAATTTTAAGTGAGGAAAAGGGATATCTTAAGTTTATTATAATATTTTTATTATTTCTTATTAATGGACATCTTGAGTTAGTTAAAATCTATCTAAAATATTTTAGATAATTATTGATTATTGAATTGAATTAGTATTCAGAAAGATGAAACATATAATAAACTTACTCTTATAAATATTATTTTTAGTAATCAATAAGATAAATTAATTTAAATGAAAATTACATTTTATTTACACATGATATAAGACCTTCTTTATAAGCTTTTGTGCCAAAGAGCAAATACATCATTATTTAAAGATCTTTTGTTCTTTCATGTGTGTTATCATGAATAGTTGCATAATTCTATATCTTACTTTTATTATCTATATTGAGACCACATTTGTTAAATTATAAATTTTGAAATAATAAAGGCATTTAGATTTATCGTCTTGCTTTAGCATGTTTTCTTGAATATTATCCTACCATATTTTATCTCTTAAGAGTAACCACATTTAAGACTTAGCCCTCTTATTGCTTATAACCACATTAATAGCCTTTATCTTATTTTTCCTTACAACTGTTTATTATTTTGAACCCTGAAGGATTTACAGCTTCTTGATTTCTTAAACTTGGATTATATTAAATAATTTTAATAAGGTCTAATACCTCTCTAATTATTGGTACCTAATGAACTGTCAAAAAGAAAATAATAATAATAATAATAATAATAATAATAATAATAATAATAATAATAATAATAATAATAATAATAAATGTTGTGATAATAGAAAAAATAAAAAATAAAAAGTGTTAAAGTTATTGTACTAATGGAATTATGGTACGAAGGGTTTATATTATGCACAACTAAGTTACATGTAATTTTTTAATGTAAATTTCCTTCATTATTATTGCCTTTTATTATCCTTATCATACCCTTACCTAAGCTTCATTAAAACCTAGTAACAAGACCTTTTGATTTTTGTTTTTATTTTACTTATAAGTGTTGAAGATATGATTTTATTGCATGCTTATGGTTACGACTCCTCCTATGTATTGATTTAAGAGTTCCTATAGTTTCCACCCTAAACACTTTGAGTACATTGAGTGAATCCTTGGAAAGGGTGTGAAAATTTTTGTTTCTTATTTCAAAAAGATTATCTATGTCATTGCTGTTGATATTGACTTATGAAGGTTGGTCCTATAATAACTTGAATCTAATTGTATGTTAATTTGATTGACATAACATGATGATTTAGGGTATGGATGGACAAGTTGAAGTTAATAAAGGATGAATGTTTACAAGTTTGATGATTTTGATTATGAGTGGCTTAAGGACAAGCAAAAGCTTAAGTGTGGGGATGTTTGATAAGCGATGAATTAACTATATTTATATACCTATATTTAGTTTGTTTTGCTTATTATTTAATGGTTTTATAGTATTTTAGTACTTATTTCACTTCAAGTGTGTTTGTAGGTGATAATTTCCTTCATAAACCAAAAGGAGAAGAATTCATTTAAAATCGTGGCATAAAACAAAAATTTGAAGCAACCTCGGAGATATATAGTTGTGTATCATGTAAGTCACTATGAACATTTAGAGCTTCGAAGACATTCTGCCTATATGAAGATACATGCCTATGTATGTTGTCCGCGTAAGTCACTATGCCCATGTAAAGTCACAAACTGAGGCGTTTATGGGTTTTTGGATCCCTATTAGAAATGATTTTGGATTTATTTTATGAGTTTATTTGTTGTTGATTTCAATACATATTCTAGTGTTTGTGATAATTGTGCAAGCTTCCACTTGATAATAAATTGAGAGAGTGAGTCAAAGTAATTAGATTAAATTGTTTAACGAGAGTTAATAGTTTAATAAGTCTCACAATTATCAAATTAATAATCATTCGAAGAAAGATCAAGAGAGATCTTGTTTAAGAATTTAATTATCCAATAGATAACTTCATATCTAATTGAAAACATTAGGAAAGTTTTATGAATGGAGAGATTGTAAATTTGAAATTTTCATATTCAATTAAGGTTAATTGATTAGGTCTTGAGAGATGGTAATTAATACCTTAACAAATCAAGGATCAAACACAAAAATTGAATAACAAGATTTAGGGAACAAAATAGGGAAATAGTATTTCTTAAGTATTCAATCTTTGTCAATCTCAATCTTATTGGAAGCTCGACTATTTTATTACTTACTTTTTTCATTCATTTATTTCTTTTACTTTCTGTTATTTAATTTTATTTAAACCAATTTTGTGTTACCTTAGACAATTTTAGGTTCAAATTGTTAGCAAATCCATAATCTTCATAGAAACGTTCAATACTAAAAGATACAATCTGTATACTTGCGAGTAGTAAGAGTTCTATTTAATATAAAACTTTCTTAACAAGTTTTTTGTGTCATTGTTGAAGATTTTAGCATTGGAACGATTTGAATTCCTTTGATTTAAGGAAGTTTTACCTTTTCTTATGTGATTTCAGTGCCCAATCCTAGGAAATTAAAGAAAACAAAACAAAAAAAAGAAGGAAGATTGAATGCAAAATAAAAGATACACCAATCAAGACATTATAAGGAAAGAATGAGGAATCTGAAGAGTTAAATACCAAGAAGAGATAGAAAGAACGAAGGTAGAGGAAATACATCAAAAAGAAAAAAGGACCCTTATAGACTTCATAAGGCTAGGGTTCAATACCTATCATTAAGGAATTATACAACTACCATTGCAAGTTACACACGATTTGTTTGAAGAGATGGCAAACAGTAGTTATCTTTGGACATCAAAATGAAGTAGACAGTAGTCAACCTTCCCATATCCAGAAGGAAAGATTGGGGTAGATTCAGAATTGACAACCTTATCAAACAATTGAATAGCCTCATAGCTATCTCTTTCTCTCCATTCAAAGCAATTAAACAAGGATGCAACTTATGCAGACAAAAGAGCCATATCACAGTTAATTGCTTCCTAGTTAAAACAACAACGTGCAACAGTACAACTTCTAGGAGCATAATATAGTCAAAGAGATAACAATCCTTATTCAAATTCATACAATACTTGGTGGCAAAATCACCTAAATTTCTTTTGATCTAATAATGTGGGGACTCAAATGAGAAATCAAGGCCTAGTAAGATTTCAATAAGATGAGTCTAGTTCTAGTGATTCAAAATTAGACGAGTTAATCAACAAGCTCACAAATATGGAAGAGGCCCAAAAAAGGCTATACAAGTAATGACAATCATGCCTCTTCCATTCTTAACTTAAAGGTTCAAATTGGCTAACTGGCAAACGCATTATCTACAAGAAGTATAGAGAGCCTTTCAAGTAACATGTAAGTAAATCCAAGAGAACAATATGGGAAATGCGAGAAGAACCAACGAAAAAACAAGCTAAACCCCACCTTGTAGGATACTAAAAGAAGAATAAAAATGATGAAGAAAAGAATAAGGACCCTCTTTATGTTCCTCCCCCACCTTATCAACCAAAAATACCATTTCCACAAAGACTTTAGAAGAAAAAAATTAGAGACACAATTTGCAAAGTTCATAAAAAAGCTGAAGAAATTCCAAACTACCTTGCCCTTTATGGAAGCTTTAAAGAGCATACCCACATATTCAAAGTTTATCAAAGACATATTATCAAGAAAATATACTTGGGATGATAGTTAAATAATAACCATAATGGAAATTTGTAGTTCCTTAATTACCAACCACATGCCCTCACAATTGACAGAGCCAGGGAGTTTTACTATACCCTATGTAGTTGGTAATTTAGAGATTTCAAAATGTTTATATGACTTAGCTGTAAGTATAAAAGTTATGCCTTTGCCAAGTTTTAGGATATTGGGGCTAGGAGATGTGAAGCCAACTTCTTTGCTTATTCAGTTGGCAGATCAATCAATAAAGAAACAGTTGGCTTGGTAGAAGATGTGCCTGTAAAAGTGGACAATTTTATCATTCTTGTGGATTTTGTTGTGCTAGATTTTGAAAAGGATCAGAATTGTCTGCTAATTCTTGGTATACCATTTTTGGACACTGGAAAAGCCTTGGTTGATTTCAATGAAGACAACTTGATCCTTTAGATTAGTGAAGAAAGAGTAAAATTCAATATGAATAAGGTTTAAAGAATTTAAATGAGGGAACCTCATTCATGAGAATTGATGTAGTCGAATCTTTAAAGGAAGATGAAGAGAACGAAGAACAAATAATAAAGGATATAGAGCTTGAAGAATATGTCTTTATTCATGAAGTGAAGAAGAAGAGGAGACATGGTTGACTGAGCAAGCAAACCAACAATTCACCCTCTTACAGGGCAAACTGTTGGATTTAACCGAAGATTTAAGGAATTTAGTTATTCCCTATTTTATTATCAATTTGTTACCAAAAAAGACATTACTGAATTTAATTGGTTTACTTAATTTTATTAATATCGTCTTTGTGATTATCTTGTAACATATAGGTTATTTACAGGCCACTAAATTGAAATTAGGCGACATAGGTGGAAGCAAGCCACTCATAATAGACTTAGATTGAGCATAAACTTGAAATGTATGTCAACCCAAGAATTAGGATAAGTTTTATTTTTTATTTTTGTTTTGTTATTTTTATTTTTCTTATGTTTATTTAGTAAGGAATTTGATTGTTGGATCTTCATGGCCTAAAGTATCCCCAAACATCATCACCGCCGAAACACTATAAGCATTCTTACTCTAACTTTGTATTTATTATTCTTTATTTATCTTTATTTGCATTATTTTATTTTCCCCATTGATGATAATATGTTGTTCAAGTTTGGGGATATATATTCTTTGCATATCTTATTTGTGTATGCAAATTGGCATCAGTTTTGAGTTGGTTTTGATTAGTTTGACCTAGTGTAAACATTTTGTAACAATGTGTCAATATGTCAATTGCAAGAATTGAATGGACTTAGTTTAGTTTTGAACATGGTCATTTATTTGTAAAGGTATAGTAATTTAGGAACTATGTGTTTTATGCGTTAGGATGAATATGTATGTTGATTAAGATATGACACGTGCTCTTTCACTTTAAGACTTATGTTTATATACATTTATAATTATAGTCAATTGAATTGGTTAGCATTATTAGTACACTTTCATGAAAATAATTGATTAAAAAGTAATGAGGTAGGCTAAAGTTAAAAAAAACGACAAAAAAGTATGCTTGATATAATTGAGTAACTGGGGTATTCACGACAAAATGTTTGTCTTCGTATCAAAAGGCTAGAATGCCGCTCCAACTATGCTAATTAAAAAACATGACATAGTTGAGTAATCGAATGACATTCATGATAAGGTGTTTGCCTTCACGTCAAAATACTAGGTTCAAGAAAATATAAAAAAATATTGTTATAATAAATAATCTACTTATCTTTTAAAAATATAAGAATTTTTGTGAAATGTTACTTAGTGATAGTTTGCTTTTTTAATTGATTAATAATCATAGGCGCATGCTTATAAGTGCGACAGGTGAATGAATAGGGTGTTAATATTTTGACTGATATGTATATACAATTCAAATTACTTAAACGTGAAAGAAATAAGTTAGTATATTGGCACATTTTAAGCGATTGTTTAAGGTTAAGTTAATTCTATAAGATTTTATACCATTGTTGTATTGTTACATGAATGTGTGATTATGTGTTCGTGTATTTTATTTATTGATTTGTGCTTTTAGTTTTGCTTGAGGACAGGCAAAGGTTTAAGTGTGGGGATGTTGATAGGTTTGAATCATAATATGTTTTGCTAGATGTTTAAGTGTGCTTTAAAGTGTTTATTAGATGATTATTATGTGTATAGACTTAGAATTATGTTATCGTTAATGTTTATATGTATTCCAAGTGTTTGTTTAGTTTATATCAAGAATTAGATCGTAATTTCATGTTTCATTAGGTGTTTGATGTGCTTGGTAGTGATGGAAACCAAAAAATTGAAAATGAAGAAGATGGAGGTTGTATGAAGCAGTGCATAATTGTGATAGAAGAAAATTTCCAAAAGCACGATCGTGAAACCCATATCATAATCATGACAGCATTTTCCAGATGCATCCTTTTCGAATATGTTAAGGTTTGGGGGTATTTTTGGAACTAAATGAAGTGGGGAAGCCTAGAAGCAACCTTATGACCCTTAAATACTATTTAAGAATGCAGAAGGAAAAAAAAAAGCATAGCAACCACACATCAAATTGAATTAAAGTGAAGAGATTAAAAAAAATATGCAAAAAATTCAGCATGCCAGATCAGGTTGTTAAACAAAATTTTCTCTTTTCTTAGTTTCTTTCATTATCCTTGATGTGTGATATGATTTTCTTGATGTTAAACATGTTTTTGGGTTTTTAAATCCCGATTAGAAATTATTCTAGATTTATTTTTTGAATTTATCTCATGTTGATTTCAATATATATTCTGGTGTTTGTGATAATTGTCCATGCTTATACTTAACAAGAAATCAAGAGAATGAATCAAAGTAATCAGATTAGATTGTGCAACGAGAGTAGACAGTTTAATAAGTCTCACAATTATCAAATTAACAATCATTCAAAGAAAGATCAAAAGAGATGTTATTTGATAACTTAATTATCTAATAAATAACTTTGTATCTAATTGAAAATGTTAGGAAAGTTTTATTAATTGAGAGGTTGCAAATTTGAAAATTTTGGATTCAATTAAGGTTTATTGATTAGGACTTTAGAGAGAGTAATCAATACCTTAGGAAATATAGGATCAAAACATCAATTGAATTAACAAGATTAAGAGAAACAAAATAAGAAAAGAATAGTTCAATCTTCATCAATCTCAACCTTATTAGCATCTCAAATATTTAGTACTTACTTGTTTCGCTTATTTGTTTGTTTTACTTTATGCTATTTAATTTTATTCAAATCACTTTTATGTTATGATAGACAAAGTTGGTTCAAATTGTTAGTTATTGCATAATCCTCGTGGGAACGATACCTTTCAATACTACAACATATGATTTGTATACTTGTGGGTATTAAAAGTTTTATTAAATATAAAACTTGCTCAAAAAGTACAAAATACTAACTTTGTAATATTTGATGTACCAACTGTGGAAGGAGAGTCCAGTTTTAAGAGAAGTTGTCTTAAGTTCTAAAGTTCCTTTTTCGATAAAACCCCAGTTAACAGTGTTTTAAATGCTTCATTCCCTTCAGCCAAGTGAACATGGTCCCTTAACCTTGAATCGCCTCATTTTCCACTACTCTGATTTGGCCTCCCATACAGTTTCTTGCAGGTTTCTTTATTGTACCTTTGTTTTCCACTATAATCACAGTGCAAGTGATCCTTATTAGATGAAGTATTTGTAGGTTTTGGCTTCTCAGTAGAACTAGCTACTAACTCTGGTTTCTCAACAATGGTTGTATGTAGCATAACAGCTCTTCTATTTTCTTTTTGTTGAATAAGAGAACGTGCAAGTTGTAATGAAGGGAAAGGATCTTTTCAAGTATAGCACCTCGTATATGATTATATTGTAGCATGAGACCCGCTAAAAAATCAAATACCCTATCCTCCTTTAGCAACATCTTTTAAGCATTCTTCTTAAATGTCCTGAAAATAATCCAGTTCCTGCCATAATCCATATTGCTGCACAAAGTACTATGATACAGTCATATCTCCTTGCTTCGTGTTGTGCAGTTTATTAAGAAGATTAAAAAATAGGGCTTTATTACCTATTTGAGAGTAAGTCAAAGAAGTAACTTTCCATCTAAGTTTCATGAGATTTAAAGTGAAGGATTATCAGAACTTGAAAGGCTTACCTTTTTCCGTCCATCTACTTTAGAATCACTTAGCAAAAATAAGGAAATATGCCAACAGTAGTAACAGAAAGAATTCAGAGAGATACAGAGACTTATGGCATATTTCTTGACAGGCTACCAAAGTTCAAAAACCTCAACAAAGATGTACAGGATTCAGTGAGATTGGTGGACCAAGACTCGAGGAGAAAAAATGGCCAGAATATGGTGCATGGAGCTCACGCGTGATGAAAGCTGAGGGTTTGTAGTAGAGCTAGTGATGTCGGGTATGTCAAAGTGAGGGTTATCGGTCAACTTTGAAGCAAGTTCGATGGGCTGTGAGACTAAAACCACCTTACTTATAGGCAAGTACAAACTCAGTTGTTACTGTTCTGAATAGAGAAGAATAGCTAGCAAAAATTTTAAGAAAAAAAAAGTATAGGCCCTTAAGTCAGACAAGGCTCTAATACCATGAAGAAAACAACTCAAAGAGAAACCAAAAGTGTTTCTATTAGTGAATTGAGATGATTTCTATAGAGAAATCCTATATTTTATGTAACACCCCACTCCTGCTGGACCCGAACCCGATATCGATAGTGATATCCGAATCCGTGCCCCGCGAGGGTGGCGTGTCACATCACTTAACAC
>JAOTJB010131626.1:0-19351 GCA_027123815.1 Erythroxylum minutifolium | reverse complement strand
ACTGTACAATATATCAATATGGACTATTTTGTAAATTTTAAAAATTTTAGGGACTATTTTATAAATTTAAAAAATTACCCGAAACCTACAGTTCCGTTCCAGAACTTAATCCGGTACCGAGTTCGGTACGGTATTCATAACTTTGATCTAAATACTAGAGATTACTTTTTTCCTTATTTTGTCTCCCTCCTATTTTATTGATTGAATTATGACTCAGCCTAGATTTTCAAATGGACTAATTACCCAATCTCAAGGTGTAACTATTTATCTCTAATCGAATTAATAGGAATCAATTGAATGATCTCTCAAACTACCCAATGACTCTACCGATTCAATTAGTTATCAAACTATCGTATGGGTAATCAATTGACTAGTCGAGATCTCTCTTCTAACTATTTAATTAATGTGATGATTACTAGTTTGTAGGTCGCCAACTTTCGTTATACAATCCTATATGAATTGCATCTCACTCACTCTCTCATTTTGTTGTAAGATGACAATTGAAAACAACAATCAACAAAAACAATTGCATTCAATTCAATAAAATAGGAGTTCAATATAATAGTTACAAAAGTAATCCTTAAAATAAAACCAGCCTAATATGGTCTCCATAACATCATCAACATTCAACTAATCCATTTTCAAAGAATAGAAGAGATTAAAATGATAGAAAATTGAATAGAAAGACTCCTTCTCTTCTTTGTAAAAATCTGGAATTTTGGTGTTGATGTGCTATTTTGCCCGATCTTGATGATGATCCTTGTCTTCAATCCTTCCTCAATGCTCCAAACATGCGTTCTTCACTCAAGGATGGTGTTTTTATAGTGGGTGTCGTCTCCTATCAAGATGGAGGCTTAATTCTCTTCTTATAGTCCAAAAACCCTAAGTTTAATAAAGCCTCATAGATTGCCTCGAATTGTAATTGCCACATTCGTGGGAATTTGCATGATTTCCACGATCGTGGGAATTTATCACAGATGTATCTCTCATTTTCTTCTGCAATTCCCACATGATGTGGGAATTTGTATGATTCCCACGAATGTGAGAATTTGTCACAGATGCACTCCTCATTTCTTCTCCTCTTTAATCTTTAGTCCACCCTCCAAGTTGCTCCTTCCTTCTTCCTACATAAAAATAGTCAATTCTTGCCCTCAATTAATATCAAACACACAAGAACAACAATGAAAATCAAACTTAACGAAAACATACAAAATGAATCCTAAACTAGAACAATCATCAACAATTATGCTAGAAAACACATACCAATTAACTATAAAAACATATCCTAATGCACACCTATCATTAGCCTTCTAAATGTATAATATCAATAGTAAAAGAATAAATGACTTAATGATTCAACATAATTCTTACAAAGGATGCACATATTGGACATATTCAGGAAATGTTGTTTATCTAAGGTAGATACCTTTTGGTTGGCTATAATCCAGAGAAAAGTGGCAACTTTAAAAAGTAATTTCTTTCCCAAATTAAGACTGCCTAAGGGTGTTTGATAATTTTAGGTGTAAGTAGTTGCTTGTAAAATAAGAGAGGGAAGTTTCCTAATTGATTCCTCTTCCAAACATTTATGTCCTCTATAATTTGATTAGGATGAATTAAAGGAACAGGTTCCTAAAGCTTCTTAATAAGTCAAGTTGCCATTCACATTAATTAAAATTGAACTCACCTTGGCAGATAAAAAAGATTGATGAGTTAAATGTTACAGTTGGTCTCAATTTCCTAGGGAACTAATAGAACCCCAGTTATCAAACCATAAAGAAGTTACACTTGCTAATTTTTCATTGCATATTGTTATAAAGGAGTTCCCTTAACTTCAACAATTAATTCAAAAACTAAGAAGTGTTGGAAGTGATTTTTACTTCTTAAAAAATTTTGCATTTTAAAAGGTAAGTATGATCCCACTACATTTACAAAGTTTCCTAATTGGGAAGAATTCTCTAAAGTATCATAATTGATAGCAACTTATTGGTAATCCTTAAGGAATGAATTCTTAATCCCTAACTGATTTAGGCTTACATAATTCATCCCAACTAACTTTATAGAAAGTGTGTAAGGTATCATCTCCATTCCAAAGGAATTATTGAACATGTTTTCAATATCCTTAATTACTCATTTTAAAAGAAAAGTATGCAGTGACTTTCAAATATGCAAAGAATTAAGGACAAACTTGATTAAAAGCACTCTTTAAGCTAATAAAAGAGTTTTAGTGCACCAGTTGAAGAAATTGAAATTTTATCACTCACTTGCCTAGTTAGTGAGTGAAATTTATAATAAGAAAAAATTTAACATTAAAATATATGTATTATACACTTACTATCCTATATTGAGCACTTGGGTATTGAATATAAAACCCAATTATTAAGAAAACATTATTTGATTTGGGTTCCTTAAAACTAAGTTCCAAATGAAAATAAATCTTTTGAAATTTTATGAATGTCAAAATCTAAATCTAAAATGAAATAAAGCAAATGAGACAATTTATTAAACACAAATCTATATAAATTAGGCTAGGGTCATATAAACCTTCTTCTTTGGAGTGAGATTGATTTGGTCTAGGCTCTTAAATTCTTGATTTTATACACTTGAACTCTTATGAAAAAATATTACAAAAGGCCTAACATGCTCTCTTATAAACGGACAATACAACTGTAATTCAGAAAAGAGTTATATAAATGCCTAACAAAAGGATTTGACATATGTAACCTAAAAGCCTAACAAAAGGATTTGACATATGTAACCTATCTCTAGGCCTATTAAAATTTCTAAATCATAAACTCATTTCCTTATTAAACTAAAAATTCTTTCAATTATAAAAAGTAAGAAATTTTTTAAAATATATTATAAACCATAATAAGATAAGTCAAACTAACACCTCATTAAATGCTAGCCCATAAACACTTGATTGTAAGAAAAGTTTTGGTATAATTGATCAATCATATTGTTTTGACTAACTTTATGAATGGATCCTAAAAGAAAACTTAGAAAAAAATCAAGAAAATATTATCCATTTTAAAGATTTAATTCATGTGACTTGATTAATAAGAAATTTATGATAATAAAAAACAAAAAATATTTAGGTAATCGTATACGAAATGAAATAAGAAAAAAAATTATGCATAGTCAAATATCAAAAACTTTCAACCATAATGTATATGACAGATATTATGAAATCAAAGAAGTATTGAAAATGAAAAGAAAAACAAGGGAATGTATCTCAAATGAAACGAAAACATCAAGATCACTAACCAATGCAAATTTGCAATCTAAATCTATATCATTAAAATAAAATTTAACCATATGTTAAAATGTAATTAAACAAGTGCTATTAATTGGATAACACAAAATCAAATCACATGAACAAAACAAAATGATGATTTAATACTTTATGCCCATAGTGATGTTTATTCTTTGTACCAAGCATTGAACACCACAAAAAAATATTTACCATTACTCACAATCGACATTCATCAGAAATTGAAAGGGAAAGAGGAGAAATGGATTGCAAATTAGTAAACAAATTGAAAGATCAATTAAAATAAAAAAGAGAAAGAAAAAAAATTTAAAAACCTATTGAAAGAGTTAATGATAAACAAAAACCTTCAAAATATGAAGTGTGTGAAGGTTACACCATTTGGAATATCATGAGTGGATTAAGGGTTTTATTCTTTAGAGAGATGAGAGAGCTCAATTTTAGGTAAAAAGTTACATTAAATATTATTTTCCTCTTTGGGAAAGAAAGGAATTTATATATGAGGGACTAGATGACTAGTATTTATTTGTGAAAGATCTCATGATCAAGACAAGCTTTATATTTTATCACTTCATGAAAAAAAAGAATCAAAGGCTTATATTAGTTTTATTGAACCTAATAGTTAAGAAAAAATGATTGTATAGTAAATATTTAAAATGATGTAATTAAATTAGATATGAAAACACACTAGCAAATGCACTAATCATAATAAGTAATAAAGTGAAATCCCTAAAAGGGAATCTAATGACAATATCCTAAAGGCTAGTACACTACTAGATTGAACTTCTACAATTTATTTACATGATTAAATCAAACAGTGAATTAAGTTAAAGTTAATTAACAACTAAATAAGCAAAACAAATAAATTAAGGTAATAATAAAAATGTAGGGAGCTTAACTAATGAGAATTAGGTTAGTTAATGCTTCAAGTTCACCATTAATAATTTAGCTTTAATTAATTGATCCTAATATTGAATTCTAGTTTATATAATGTTGGAGTCATATAATGTTATTCTTTTTGTAAATTTAAATTATCTTTTTATTATTCAATTAAATCCATAATGATATGTTAGTGAATTCAATAGAGGATAACATCTCTTTAAGTGATCTTAGCACATTTAAGAGGTTTGTTAACTTGACTCGTTGTAGGCAGATTACAAGGGTAGAAATTAAAAGAGCTTTGAGGGCAATGAAGAGCGGAAGGACAGTAGGCCTTATGAGATACCCATAAAGGTGAGGAAGAGCTTAGGTGAAGAAGGTCTTACTTGACTAGCCAACTTTTTAATGCGATCCTTAAGTCCACAAAAATGATGGATGAATGGAGACTAGTATGTTAATTCCTCTATATAAGAACAAAGGGGAAATCTAAAATTGTAACAAAGATAGAGGCATCAAACTACTTAGTTATCCATAAAGTTGTGGAAGAAGGTAATTGGAAAGAGAGTGAGAAAGGATGCTTAGTTTGTCTTTATACCAAAAGGTCTATGATAAAAGCTTTACATCTCTGTAGAAGATTAATGGAAAATTAAAGAGAAAGATAGAGTTATACTTGGTTTTTATTTATTTAGAGAAGGCATCTGTTAAAGTACTTAGGGAAATCTTATGGAGGCTTTTTTTACCTATATACGAGTTACTAAAGATATATACGAAGGAGTAAAGAATAGAGTAAGGATGATAGGAGGAGATACAGAAATTTTTCTATCGATATTGGGTTACATTAAGGCTCCCCTGTTTTATTTGCAATAGTGATGGATGAGATAACCAAGAATATTCAAGGGGATATGCCTTGGTTTATGTTATTTGCTGATGATATTGACTTAGTGGATGAGATAAAGGAGGGTGTCAACATCTAACTAGAATGTTGGAGGGATAAATTAGAGTTGAAGTGTTTTAAATTGAGTAGGACTAAGATTGAGTACTTAGAGTGTAACTTTTCAAGTCAAAGGATGGCTACTAATTTGGAAGTAAAGATTGTTTCAGAAATTATGCTATGGAAAGAGTGTTTTAAATACCCAAGGTCTATCATCCAAAACAATGGAGAGATCGATGAAGATATAATCTACTATATCAAATCAGGGTCGCTTAAATGGAGAAATGAATCAGGAGTTTTATATGACAAGAAAATACCACTCAAGCTCAAAGGTAAATTTTATCGTTTAGGATCAAGCCAACTATATAATATGAGGCAGAGTGTTAGTCAATCAAACAAGTACATAGTCATAAGTTAATGGTGGTGGAGTGAGGATGCTATGTTGGATATGTAACCTTACTAAAAAAGATAAGGTTAAGAATTATTATTAAGAGACAATTTAAAGGTGGCCAGTATTAATGAAAAACTAAGAGAGACAAGGCTTAGGTGGTTTATACATATAAAAAGGAGACATTTTGACTCTCTAGTGAGAAGATGCAAGAAAATAGTACCTAGAGACTGTAAGAGGGAAAAGGGAAGGTCTAAGAAGAACTAGGGGGAAATGATAAAAATGATATGGCTTTACTAAAACTTACTAAGGATATGGGCCATTATAGGAAACTTTGGTGTACCAGGATACGAATAAAAGATCTCATTTAGAAAAGTCTTTCTTGTTCTCTTAGGCCTTTTAAATATTGTCTTATTAGTCTTTTGTTTTGTAATTAGCCTTAATTTTTTGATTACATAGTACTTCACTCCTAGTTATTTAGCCTAAGTGGTTTCTTAGTTAGTTTTAATCTTCTCGTAATAGTTGGTTTGATATATTCTTGTACTTATCTTTTTCTAGTTTGTGTATTTATTTACTTATTTTATCCTTTTATTAATCTTTACCATATTCTATAGGTACTATATTATATAGTGCATTATATATTTTATTTTTATTCTTACTTATTTATTTATATTTTATGTTATTATTATTTTGCATTATATGTTTGTCCATCAAAAATAGCCTCTCTACTAAATAAGGTAAGGCTGCGTACTACTAGATCTCCCAAGACACCACATTTCAATGAGACTCTCATTTGGTGTTGTTATTGTTGTTTTTGACATGTTAGTGAATTTAGTTAATTATCAAAGATGAAATTTAAATCTCAAACCTAAATTATAATGGTCACACATACCTATATCACTATGAAAATAATATTGATATGGTACCTATTTAATTTATATAATAATTAAAGACTGTAAGAGGAAAAAAGGAAGGTTTAAGAAGAATTGGGGGAAATGATAAAAAAATGATATGACTTTACTAAAACTTAGTGAGAATATGGCCCATAATAAAAAACTTTGGCGTACCAGGATAGGAATAAAGGATCTCATTTAGAAAGTTTTTTCTTGTTCTCTTAGGCCTTTTAAATATTGTTCTATTAGTCTTTCATTTTATAGTCAGCCTTAGTTTTGTTGATTACGTACTACTTCACTACTAGTTATTTAGCCTAAGCGGTTTCTTACTTAGTCAGGAAACAGTCTCTGTATCTCCATCGGAGATGCAGGCATGACTACGTACATCTTACCCTCCTCATACCCTGCTTAGGCAAAAATTTGGGTATATTTAGTTTGGTTTCTTACTTAGTCTAATTATCTTCTTGTAATAGTTGGCTTGATATATTCTTATACTTATCTTTTTCCTAGTTTATGTATTTATTTACTTATTTAATCTTTTTATTAATCTTTATCATATTCTATAGGTACTATATTATACAGTGCATTATATATTTTTATTTTTATTTTTACTTAGTTATTTATATTTTATGTTATTATTATTTTGCATTATATGTGGGTCTATCAGAAATAGCCTCTCTACTAGGTAGGGTAAGGTTGTGTACTACTAGATCTCCCCAAACCTCACATTTTAATGAGGCTCTCATTGGGTGTTGTTATTATTTTTTTTTGACATGTTAGTGAATTTAATTAATTATCAAAGATGGAAAATTAACTCTCAAACCTAAACTATAATGGTGACACATACCTATATCACTATAAAAATAATATTGATATGGCACCTATTTAATTTATTTAAGTCGTGTAAGGAAATATCAAACATGAATAGTATGATACCTAATCATTCATATTCTATCCAAAGCTTTCAATGAATTGGTCAAATCAATTATTGAAATTGAGATTTCATATGCGTGATAATCATAAAATACAATAATATGATTATAACCCAATTTAAGGAAATAACCGCATTCTCAAAGATTCTCTTAATCCTAACTAAGAAAATGTTTACCCATTTACGTGATATTTCAACTCAACTATCATAAACTTCTTCTAAAATGTAATATTATTAAGATTAATGAGATTTCGAATAAGAATATTCAAGATATAATTAAAACAAATGAGGTTTAAGGGTTAGAAATTAATCAAATAAATATGGTAAAACTAAAGTGCTCTAAAATGGTATCTAATTGAATGAACATTAAGTTAGAAATATGGATAAAAATCTTGTTTTTAGTTTAGTATATGTGATGAAAAATTGGTATACTTACCAAGAGTGGGCTTGTTTAGTGTTGGAATTTGACAAAAAAAAAGCTAAATGAATGATTTATTCAAGAGTTTTTTTTGGCAATATATGGCATGTTGGAATAAGTGCAATATATGTACTTTTTATTTATTAAGGGAGATATGACCTAACACTCCTAATTTGACCTACTCTCTCTCAGACTAACTCAAATCCTCCTCTAAAATAAAGGGAAAACATAAAGAAGGAGGAAAAATTGGCTCTAATCTAGTATTTTTTCCTCCATTTTGGAGAAGAGCTACAGTGCTACGCCAAACATCTTATTTTTTTCAACTTTTCAGTCGTTTTTCTTTCTTTCTTTCCTTTTTCTCTTTCAACTGTCCGAGTCGTTTTCTTTCTTTCATTCTTTTTTAATTCTTTCTTTTTTTGTTATTTAAACAATATTCCAATATTTTCATTATATGTTTATTTAAGTAATTATAATTTTATAATTTAGTCTCATGTTTATAAATATTTTAATTATATTTTTATAACTTTATAATTATTTACTTATGAATAAATATTTTAAATAAATAATTTAAAAATATCCATTAGAAAACATCAAATAAGTAAACCACAAATACATTGACTTTAATATTCGAATAACAAAATAACTTGCAAACAAAGACAAACTAAAACACAAATATATTTAAATAATATGAAATAGTGCAATATATCTCATATATTATATCATTTAGTATTATCAAATAACAAATTATAGTTTAATTGAAAATTTATTATTTATTAACTTAAAAATTAACAACAATAATGTTGTGAATAAAAATTTATATAAAAATAAAGTTGGGTAAATTTTATAAAGTAATTTTAATAATAAAAAATGAAAGGTATAAAGGAATATGCTAACAATATTACTTTTTCATGTGAAAATAGAGTTATGGGTTGGAGTGAAAAGTACTGTGGCATCTCGAAAATGGATAAAACTCAATTCCATTTAGGAGGAATGGGTTGGAGATGCCCTTAACCATCTACTTTTACTCGTACTAGGGTTGATGGAATGGGTTAAGAAGATTTAAGAGGTGGAATGTCTAATTTTGTAGCACCCCATGAATTCTTTAACTTTAAGCTCTTAAGGATATTTTAACCTTTTTTATGAAATTTCTATGCAACCAAATTCTTATAAAATAAATAAATAGTAAATAAGTAAATATTAAATAATGGAAAATAAAAAATAAAAAAGTGTAAATTATGTCCAAAATAATATAAATTAAATAGATATAAATTATAATCATCAAACAACTTCAATAAATAAATAACTATAATGGAGGCATGTGTGCAACTAATTAATGACTAAAATTTATCAGTTATTGGAAATGAGCAAGTGACAAATTAAGACTCACAACGTATTATGCAAGAGACTAAAGAATTATCTCCAAGAATCAACATACTCTCCTTCATTTTAGGTTTTTGGATTGACTCACATCCAACGACCATGAATTGCCAATCTATGCCAATAAGGAGGCATCAATGAGAATGGAACATGTTTTATAAAGACAAGTAGGAAAATTCTCGCCAATTAAATTGCATTGTTGGCTAATGGGGTCGCTTGGTTCCATTATTGTTTTTCTGTTATAGTTTTTAGTTTTTGTTTCATATTTGGTTTCTGTTTTTTAATTAAAAAACATGTTTGGTAAAGATTTCTAATATAAAAATTGAAATAAAACATGTTTGGTTGAGATTTGTATTAAAAACTAAAAACAAAAATATGTTTAATTTATCATCCTATTTTTATTTTTAATTATATTCTTATGTTAATTATTTTAAAATAATATATTATAATTTTAAATTAATTAATTCTCATTATGGTTAAAAATAAAATACATGCATATTTATATTGTTAGAGTAGTGCTTTAAAAGCAATCACTTTTAACATTTTTGTACAAACTTTACTTTGATTAATAATGTGAAAGGCAATTTTCATCAATTTGATGTTCATTTATTTATGAATTGATGTCTATCTTAAATTGAGTTAATGAAGTTCATAATACAAAACATAGCATAAATAAAATCATGATGAGATCATGATAATAAGATTCCTATCATATGTAATTATGTTAGTTTTTAAATTATCCCTAGTCATAGGATTAATGAGACAGGGCATTGTCAATTTGGATAAACTAGCACATGTTATACTCCTTGATTTGATTAAGCAGTGGATCTCATAAATTGTAAGAATGAAATGATTAAACATGTGGATGCTTACTAAGATTAATAAGTACATCCAATGACCCGCTATGAGATTATCATATAGATGATCTATCAAATGTCAATGATTAATCTTATCATAGCAATGGGGTAAATATCCTTAGACTTGAGATACTCAAGGATATCTTGGATACTGATCCTGTGCTTTGACCATTCCTTGTTGCCTCAAGATAAGGTCGCTCATAAGATGATGATTGGGTACAACTATTGGTATTTGAAGGTAATTGGGTACCCAATAAATGATTCACCACTCCTGATAGAAGGAGATGATACCTACGGCCTCTTGACAAGGTCATTACTCAGGAGTCTCAGGCCAGAGCAATTATACGTCATGAAGAGAGTCTTCAATGACACATAGAGTGATGAAATCTCCCGGATAAGAACTAACATCACTTAGACTAGATCTGACATTATCAGTTTAGTGGGCGTTAACATATAGCCCATACTCTAAACCAAGTGGAATATAGGATGGTGAAGGGACGAATTGCACCATAATTGACTATGGAAAGGTTTGTAAGTCGAATAATTAACTATCAAAGAGTTGGAGTATTGATCCATTTGCATTCTGGTAAATTGGCATGATAAAACCTTCATGATTTGCTCAGATTAAGAGTTAATTCAAGTGGTCAAATTTACTGTAAACCTAAGGGTCACATGCGTAAAAGATTGGATGAAAAATAAAGTGTGCATGGCTGTCATTTAAGTAAGCCACGATCGTGACCGACTTAATGATAGGTGTTACATAAGTGAGTTCTTCACTTATGTACACATGAATGTTTTAGTCATAAAACACACTCAATAGAGAGGATAAGGGTCCAGAAGAGTTCTGGAAGTTGAGAGAAGTGATCTTGAGATTTGTTCATGCAATTTGAAGCAATTGTTGTATGAGATCAATTGTAAGAAACTTAGTCTTGATCTAACTCTTACTAGAGAATCTACTTGAACTCAACTAGTTTGGTTCTCTAACCACCTTTACACACCAATTTTTCTTCATCTTTGAATCCTATCTAGAGGCCAAGGAATGTTTTTGGTGTTTTCTACAACCCAAACAAGGAGAAGATTCAAGAAAGGAGGAGTATTTACACGGTACATATCTTGTAATTTCATGTTATTATAATCTGTTTATACATGCACATAGATTCTGGATTTTTGGGGATGTCACGAGGTTGGAATTTTGATTCCAGCACTTCCACTGCCTTGCCATGTATGTGATGCATGGATCCATAGCTCCTTAACAGTGTTATCAGAGTAAGTTATGCATGTATAAGATGATCTATTGAACATGTGCAAACTGTTTGCTGGGTTGTGATTGACATGCATGTTGATTTCAAAAATTTGTATAAATTATAGAAATTTTTTTGATTTTCTTTAACAGAAATGTTTATAAGATGTTATATTAAGTTTCTGTTAAGGGAAATTTTAATTGAATGTCATTTTCTATTTTATTGTGAATTAATCTACAGTTTGTTCATATATTGGTTTCTAGGAATTTCTGGAAATCATAATGTATGTGTTGATTTTGAAAATTTTGTAATAATTCTAGAAATTTTTTCTAATTTTCTTTCACATAAATGTTTATAAGGTGTTATATTATGTTTCTATCAAAATAAAATGCAATTGAATGTCATTTTCTATTTTATTACGATTTTAGTTTAAACCTGATGCATGTATGAAGTTCTGGAAAATTCTAGAAATCTGATGAAACATGCCTGTTTGTAAATTCTAGAATAATTTAATAAAATGTTTTTATGAATTTCCTTCATGAACATGCACATATGATGTTGCCACGTATATGAGATGCATGACATTTGTTTTTGAAGTGATTGATTATTTATCTGGTGGTGTATGACAAGTGTTAGTAGACATATGATGTGCTAGCTAATTCCACTTAGTTCATAAAGAATTCCTAGGAATTAGTTTCTAAAATTTTTTATTAGGCACATTTAAAATGTATATAAGACTCTTGAATTTTTCCAGAATTAATTAAACTTGATTCAATTAATAGATCAAGTCAATGTCAATACTGGTAAGCTTTTTGAAAGCTGATGGGGCTGACTTGTTTGATGACTTATGTGTATGTGTTTCAGTCATAAGGCCTTGAAATTTTTTATGAGATAAGAAATGTATTATTTTGATGCTATTAGTATGCTAAGTTTATATGTTTGAAATTAGGGTTCTAGAAAATTTTTAGATGTCGAATCGATCTCTTTAGTATCTAGTAGGTTAACTTATTTATCTTGGTAATTTTGGCTGTCAGTATAATTTTGGCTTGTGCCGAAATTGTCTTGATAAATTTGAGATGAACTAGGGATCTTTTAGATGAATAATTGAAGTTTGGGAATTTCGGAAACCCTATAGATTAATTTAGAATTAATCCAAGTAGAGCATTACATTTGTAGTGTGACTACAAAAAGACATGTGTATTAGAATTAAAGTGTTTAATTTGGACATCAAAATAATTGAATTTTAGGGTTCCTAATTGAATCACATTAATAATTCAAATTAGCCAAGACTAATACTAGTACCCGATTCAGTTCAATAGTTGAATCAAATCATGAACTTTAGATACATCGTTAAGTCACAACCTAAATTAAACCTCCTTATATATATATATAATGCATCTAATGCATGTAACACATAAAGGAGGTTTAATTTAGGTTGTGACTATATATATATCATCCAAGTATTGATGAGACCTAAGAACAAATCCCTTCAATAAAACATTAAGACTTACACCTTCCATTGATATGGCAAGAACCGGAGTTCTTTTAGTGTTGAGTTATTAGGCAAACTCAAGCCCGCTCTATATAAATATGTTCAAACTATAGAAATTAGATTTCTAGATTAATAGGTTTGTCCTAATTGGAAGTTTTGATTTGTTGACAAGGTTAATGTGGATAAAGGCGAAGTTGGGTAGTGTATATATATAAGATGTATACGCATCAATAGTTGATAACCCATTGAGTGTGCTAAATCAACAGTTAATGGCACAAGTTGATAGTTGCATAATTGAATGCAATTGGTATGAATGATACCTACCGATTGACCTAGGGTAGCTTATTAGGCAAACCAAGATCATTTTTTAGTGATATTGGATATCGACCTATTAGGAAAATTATAATTTTTTCTTGGATTCGTAGTGAGGGATATGGATTTGGATAAAATAACGGGACCTATAATGCATGCGATTAAAGTCCTTATCAATATGCATTTATGTACAATCGAATGCTTTCTCTCATTCTTCTAGATTATTGAATCTCTATGATGTCTTCATCCAGCGTGAACTTACGCTCTCTACTTGACTCCAACAAACACACGAATGCCTCTGATGAGGATCAGAAAGCTTACAAGAAGCTACCGGATGATAGTGAGCTGGCTAGCTGTATTATGTTAGCCTCTATGTCACCAGAACTACAAAAGCAACATGAGGCTATGGATGCTCATACTATAGTCTACCATCTAAAGGATCTGTTTGATGAGAAAGCTTGGGAATCTTAAGGTTGCTCTTTCACTCTAAGATGGCTGAGGGATCGTCTCTAGTGCAGTATGCATTAAAGATGAATGGATACATTGAGAGGTTAGCCAGTTTAGGTTTCATAATGGATCATGAATTAAGTATAGACTTAATTCTGACTGGTTTGATCGATAGTTATTTATAGTTGGTGCTTAACTATCAGATGAACCAAATATCTACTTTGATACCTGAGTTGATTAATCTACTCAAAAAAGCTAAGCAAACTGTCAAAAAAGATGGTAAGGCTATGATGCTAGTGGACTCTGCTTCTCGTAAGACGAACCAAAAGAAGAAGAAGAAGTCCAAGAAGCCAATGAGAGGTGTAGCCAAAAAGAAGGCAAAGGAGAAACATCAAAGGGAATACGCTTTTATTGCAACAAGGAAGGGCATTAGAAGAGGAACTGTAAAGACTATCTGGAGTCACTGAAGTAGAAGAAGGCATTAGACGCTCCACCATCTACTTCAGGTATGTTATTTGTCATTAAGGTTAATACTATTTTTGATCATAACATTTAGGTATTAGATACCAGATGTGGCTCACACATATACATTGATATACAGGGTCTCAGGGATAGTAGACCGCTCAAGAAGGGAGAGATGGACCTACATGTGGGAAATGGTGCAAAAGTTACTGCATTAGCTGTAGGAACCTATGTTTTGTATCTTCCTAGTGAACTAGAGTTAATTTTAGATAATTGCTATTATGTACCTATTGTGACAGAGAACATTGTATCTATTTCAAGTCTGAATAAAATAAGATTTCATTTTAACTTTTTCAAGCAATGGTTATTCAATTAAGTTGAATGAAATGTTGTATGGTATTGCTGCATTGTCTAATGTTATTTATATATTAGATATGTGCCATCTAATTTTAAATATCAATAATAATAAAAGACAAAAACAAGATAACTTAAAATCATCTTACTTATGGCATTGTCAACTTGGCCATATAAGCGAAAGTGCATGGCTAAGCTATACAGGAGTGGTAGCTTAGGGTCATTTAATTATAAATCATATCACACATGTGAATCTTGCTTGTTATGCAAGATGACTAAATTACATTTTAAAGGAAAAGCTGAATGTGTGAATGGGTTATTAGACTTAATACATTCTGATGTATATGGTCCGATATCCATTCATGCCAAAGGTGGTTTTATGTACTTCATTACCTTTATTGATGATTATTCAGGATATGTATCTAATGAGATATAAGTTTTAAGCAATTGAAATAGTCAAACAATTCAGACATGAAGTAGAGAAACAGTTTGGTAAAAGTTTCAAGACACTTTGATCAAATCGAGGTGGTGAATAATTGAACGAGGAGTTTTTAAATTATCTCATGGATAACGGGATTATATGCCAATGGACTCCACCTTACACACTGCAACATAATGGTGTGCTTGACGGGAGAAATTAAACCTTGTTGGACATGGTAAGGTCAATGATGGGCTTAGCAGATCTACTGAAATCCTTTTGAGGTTATGCACTCGAGACTGCTATTTATGTGATAAACAAGAGTCCCTTTAAAAGCTATTGATGTTACTCTATATGAGATATGGACTAACCAAAAACACTATCTTTCTCATTTGAAAGTTTAGGGTTTTCCACCTTACGTGAGGCAGATTCAATTAGACAAGCTTGAAACAAAATTTGATAAATGCCTTTTTGTAAGATATCTTAAGGAAGCACTTGGATATCAGTTCTACAATGCTTTATAGAAAAAGATGTTTGTCTCAAAGCATACTGTCTTTTTAAATAAAGAGTTTCCTTTAAGAGAAGGCAATAGGAGCAACATAATGATATATTGCTCATAGAGGACAATGAGCCTACAACCTTTTAAAAGGCTCTGAAGAGTTCATAACTTGAATAATGACTTCAAGCCATGAAGTTTGAACTAGATTCCATGTTTTGTAATCAAATATGGACTTCGGTTGACCCACTCGAAGGGCTAAAACCCATAAGATGCAATTGGATTTTTAAGAACAAAATCGACAAAGATGGTAATGTGATTACTTATAAAGCATGAGTAGTTACTAAAGGTTATCGTGAAAGATAAGGCATTAACTATGACGAGACTTTTAGCCCCATAGCCATGCTTAAATCCATGATAATACTCCTAGCCATTACTACTCATTATGATTATGAGATATGGAAAATGGATGTGAAGGCGACTTTCTTGAATGGAAACTTGGCTGAGGATGTGTATATAATACAACCTGAGGACTTCATAACCAAAGATAGCGAAAAGGTATGTAAGCTTTAAAAAGCAATTTATAGATTGAAGCAAGCATCTAGGAGTTGGAACATCCAATTTGACGCCATAATTAAAGAGTTTGGTTTCTGACAAAATCCAAATGAACCTTATGTGTGCAAAATCCATTTCTCCAATGTATGGATTGGCGTGATGATTTGGATTTGTTGCTTCCGCTGGAAAAATGATTTCTTAAAAGTTTTGAAATCTACAGTTTCTCTAAATATGGCAAGCTTTCTTTTTTCGATCCAACAGGAACTATGTCTCAGGATCCAACCATCTTTCATCTTCTTCTTCTTGCACCTTCCTGATTATATTATTACTGACAATCTTCTCCGCCTCCATTCCTGTCACTTGCTTCAACATGTTGAGAGGATGAAATTTAAAATAAAAGAGTAAAGAAAACCCACCTTTAGTCTTAGATTTGAAATTCAAAATTTAGCCCAATCCATACTTATAACATCCGCACTTGGGAGCTATTCCATATACTTGTTTAATAAATATGCACAACTACGAATACATATACTACGAAAACATAAAGTGAATTGTTATTATTCTCATTAATTGAACCCTGAAAGTAGTAAGAGAGGTTCCCTATCTCTTCTAACTTTTGTACGAGCCAACACTCATATGAGGTAGAATTACCTACTTTTTTCAATTCCCCTTCAAATGTACCGATATAATTAGACCTTGGATCCATATTTAACAAGATCTACCTATAATTAAATAATTGGATTGTATTGTTATTATCTAATTAGCTTTTGTATTGTCATTTCCAATCATCTTTTTTTGTGATATTGGCTTTCAATTGGTCGATTTCAAATTTAAAATTTTGATCGAGCTTCTATGGCTTTTCGCGATGGTGTCCACAATTTTAAGAGTATATTAATGTTGGATTATTCAGGAACTTTCCTTCAAGATTCTATGAATCTCATATATAATATACATTTAATTTATTACATATTTAAAATGAATATTTTAAAAATAAATTCTTTAAATTCTAATGTATTTTTCCCCTTTCAAAAGGATAACATCTCCAAAGCTTGTGATTTTATTTTTATAAAAATTATTCCTATATTAAAAGAAAAAGAATTTAGTCTACTATCATACGAAATACTTTTAAATTATGAAATTTAAATCATATTTCAAATACAAATAATAGTAATTATTATTATGAACAATACAATTATAATTATGATTATATTTATAATAAAGAAACCATATTCACAATATCATACAACTTAAGATTATGTCCTTTCAGGTTAATTTAAATTCCATATTGGTTACACAAATTCTACTCACTTATATCATCAACTGTCACTTTTCACAAACACACCTATAGCCCTAATTTTCCAGGTTCGGAAACACCTTAATAACAGCTATCTTTAGCATGAATTCCTAATCAATTATACTTCAAATCCCAACTTAAATCACCCATACAACAGGCCTTAAACTACTTTTCTCGTATATGGAAAAACAGAATAGAAAAGTACCCATTCATTCTCCATTTTCCAACACACCTTCAACACCAATTCCACATTCAATCTATCCCTATTAAGTAATTATAAAAATTATGGTAATATATACCACGATAGGTTAGTATTTCACTTACTTGATTAGCTTGAATGCCACCTTTAAATGTCAAGCTTGCTTAGACTCACATGCATACAAGAACATTTCAAGAATAATGAGGGAGTAGGGTGGTTTCGACAATGACAAGAAGAAGATAGAAAAATGTAACAATATTCTACCTCTAAAGCTATCTTTATAATCAATTTTTCATGGATTTTAGGGTGGTAATGTACAGAGTTGAAGCAAAATTTCAGAGCTATGAAGGTGTGTTTGTGTTTCGGTGGTGAGAGGTAAAAAGAAGAAAGAAGATAGCATAAACAACTTTTACAATAGCTTAGTTCATTAGGTGCTAGCTGTCATTATTTTACAATGACATTTTCACCCATGCATGCAATCCACTTGTCTTATTTATAAGCTACCAAATGTCATCAAAATCTTAGGCCATTTTTCACTCAATTACTACTGTCATTTGTCACTTAATTTTCTATGCCAAATGTCACTCATTTTATAGGCTTAGTCATCCTAATTTTCCATATGTCAATTTGTTTTGCCACTTGACAATTTTTCATAGACTAAATGTACATTTTAATCCATTCCAATTATAACAATTAATTCCAAATTACTAATTGTAATCCTTCAAACCAAAATTCAAGACATAAGCAATACGCAATCATGTTATAATCATTTTAAACCTTTCATACTCCATAATATGTCAATTGAGTGCACATACAATCTTTGTTATGTTTGCTAAATCATGATTCATGTGTGTGTGCTTATAGTATGCACGTGAATAAAATGCAGCTAATTAATTCCATAATGATTTGACTCAAAAGTCTAACATTCTAGCCCTCAATAGGTTTTGGAAATCGACTATTACATAAGAAACTGGCTATTACACAAGTAAAGTTACAACTCCTAAAAGTGCAATTTTAAATTGTCACCAAAAGAAAATCAAGCTGAAAGAATAGTTAATCTTCTTCTTATTTTAAAGCATGTCAATCTCCTCCTAGAACATAAGTTGTTTGAATGCCCCCTCTGAGTATCAAACAATTAACGATTTTTTCTTCAAAATAAACTTATTTTTTTGGGAATTTGGGAAAGTAGATTAAAAAGGAATCACTGCAATCTCTAATCAATGTTACTTATATGCCAGAAAGGTATATCCAATCATGAGTTTCTTCCTAATAGTAGAATTCTGATTGTGTACAAAAATGATAAAATGGAGGTTATCAATTTTATTATATATGATCATTCGATTCATTCACTATAAGAAAATTACAAATTAGCGTCAAAAATTTACCGACAGAATAAAAATTGTAGCTATTTACCGACAGAACATAAAAGACCATCGATACATATGTCGTCAGAGTTTAGATATAACGACAGAAACAATTGTCATCGGTAAAAGTGGAGGGAAGGAATTTCGCGCAAAATCTCCAACGACATATAGTGATGACGTAACCATTCCTGTCAGTAAAATTTACAGGAATGCTTCCCGCAATTAAATAGCTTCAAACATTTACTGACAGAAACTATTCCGTCGGTGAGTTTGGCTCAGCATAGGCTATTTACTGACAGAATAGCGTCCATCGTTAAATTGATATCTAGTTTACCGATGGACAATGTGTTCCATCGCAAAATTAAGCAGCAAGACGTCGCGGTTAAATATTTGATGAATTTAAATACTGACGGAATTTAGCTTTCGTCGATAATTGACGACTGGTTAACAAGCAAAAAGACGTCGTTTGGTTTAAAACCAAACGACATAGTTTTGTTCTTCGTCTTTAACCTGATGAATACCCCCCTATTTTCTTCTTCTTCTCTCCTCGGTCACCATCGTCTATTTTGGGTGATTATCCTGGCTTCCACTATCGTTTTCTACTCATTTTCTGGCCCATCGTGCATCATTTTTTGGTAAGCTCTCTATAGGCTGTATTTTTTCTCCAAAAAATGCAACTTTTATATATAAACCGTAGGTATTTTAGGTGGTCGGTTTTTATGTGATTATTATTGTTGTATGCCATTTTTTGTGTCATTGTTGGTTAATTTGTTGT
>JAOTJB010131243.1:0-19356 GCA_027123815.1 Erythroxylum minutifolium | reverse complement strand
ATCCTAATATCTAAATTCAATTCCCAATTCAATTAAACCTTAACCTAACATCTAAATTCAATTCCCAATTCAGTTAAACCTAACCTAACATCTAATTGCATTAAACATTAACCCAAAATAATTACATTAACATTTAATTAAAATAATTGTATTAAACTAAACAAAAAATAATTTTAACAAAAAATTTAGTAAAGGAAATAACCCTAACCTTAAGGAAGCAGAAGAAGTGAAGAACAGTGGTGGCAGGTTGATGGCATCGGCGGCAAGGAGATGGTGGTGGGCTGGCGGCCGGTAGTTGGGGTAGGGTTGGGGTGGTGGCGGGCTGAAGGCTGAAGTGCCTTTGTGTTTCTGCTAACTGTTGCTCTACTTTCTTTTGTCTAAATTCATCTGTTCTTTATTTATTTATTACCAGGAGCATTTTAACTTAATGGACGTTTTATTAAGTGAAATGGTGCGTTTCACTTAACCCTAAACCCAACTTCATTTTCCTTTTCTTCTTCCTGTGCCTGCGTCCCTCTTCCTTCAGTACTGCCGCTCATCATGTTTCCACCATTGCCAGCCACCTACAAGCTATTCAAATCACTGGCGACCACCAGGGGTTCGACCAAGGACAAGCTGGGGTTTGTCCCTCTGTAGCTCCACCCATGCTGATGGTGGAGGTATTGTAAACTCAACAATAGTTTAAAAGGAGAAGGTAGTGCAACAAAGGGAGCCTTTTCTCTACTAGGGTTATATCTCCTCTTCAGTTAGAGATTTCCTTTTACCTAACTTGAACAGTCTCAACTCTTCCACCATTTAATCCAAATTCTATATTAGCTCTTCCGTTTTAGACTTTTCTAGTTGTGGTAGCTATATCATTCTAATTTTGGACCTTTTAAAATAAGAATTCTATTTATTCATTATGATAAAAAAATTATAACAACTCCTAGAGCCTTCTTTATTATTATACAAAATTGATTCTTCATTATGATTAAAAAAAGGGATGAACAAGCACACCTCTCATCTCATTAATGCTCAATTGTTCAAATTTTATCTTATTGAAACCTAGTACCATTTCCATACAAGGTTCTGTCTTTTGTTCCCATGTCTTGTCTTGCCATAGGCTTTTAATAGATAGTGACTCTATTTTAATTTGATATAATGAAAGTTCCATAAGTTTTGTAACCAAAACTTTAATTATGTGAAACAAGGTATGTATATACCTAATACAGAAAAAGACATTAAATTAAATACGAACAACCAAAACTTAAGAATTTAAAAGTAGAAAACCAAAAATAATGGAAGTAGAAATGAATTTCAAAACAGTTTTAAAATAAGATTCCTATAACTATATGGATGCTACATGATTTGAAAGAAGAATCTAAAAGAAAAGCCACATTGTTTATTGAAATTATTTACGGTAAAATAAAATAAAACGAGATAATGTTTGAGAAAGATAAGTTAATTCACTTTAATGTGCATCCTAAAGCTCGACATCCCTTAAAGATTGGCACTACAAGTGAGCTCTAAGCTGACTAGCACACTCAATTTATAGGGTAATATTATATTACTAAAGATTGGATGAAATCCAAGAAAACTAGTTTGTCGAAAACTAAATTATATCTCTTATCTTCTTTAGATTTTCGATCTTAATAGGGGTAGGGAAGGAATAAAAGATATCAGTCAGACTATGTCCACTAGGCATCACTTTAACATCAAAGATTATGGGTTAATCATACTCAAAGTTTTAGCACAAAATGTATTAAGGTCACTCCACATAAACATGCACAATTATATTTTCATGTTTCATAAAGAGAATTATATAAACCTTCCTAAAACTTTACCTTTTTTATTAAACTACCTCATCTACATTATAAAATAAAAAAGGCGACCATAAATAATGAAAGCAATAAACTAAAAAAATAAATAATTACCCACGTAATTATAACCTAACATTCAATTAATTATGAAATAAAAATTAAAAATAAACACTCCTTAAAAGACAAAACCTAAGAGTCAACTTGGTTTGAACCTCTAAGTTCCCAATAGGGTAGCATAACTATCTCTGATGCACGAGATATGCCCCCAATAGAAATAATGACCGAAATTTGATTTTTTAAAAACGATGTCACCACATCTAAGTCTAATTTAAGAGAAGATATTAATAACTTAAATAGAGGAACTAATCCTAACCAATAAATTGAGTTCAAGTTCGATTGTAAACTTGAGAAATTGCTAAGAACGCTATTTTACCCTTCTAAATAATTGTCTATACCTTTAAAAGAATCAATATGTGGTATGTGTTTAAAGCATACTAAAGAAATGACAGTAAAAGATAAGGTTCAGTACCTAATAGTCTGCAATTTTTCATAAGTTTGTTTTTTAATTACAGATACCTAGAATTATGTCACGGTACTTAGAAATAAGATGAAAGCTTAAAGTGATAATTTAAAACTTGAAAATAAATAAACTTGACTTTTGGTTAAAATTGGAAGCTAAAATAAACTTGGAATGAAATGGTTTGAAGCTAAACAAAATGGGTTTGATTAGATTTAGAAAGATAGAATGATTTATAATATAATGGACCTTAAATAAATATGTTCTTAAATAAAAATGTGTATCAAATGAAGAAAAGGCTTTTATCCTTAAATAAGATAATGGTCCTTATTATTAAAAAACTTAAATGATTTGGATAGGGTAAAGGTAAACTAAATAACTCAATTGAAATTGAAATACTTAAATGAAAAAATAATACATCTAAATTAGAAGGATTAAATTAACTTAACAAATTGAAAACTTAAGCTTGAAATGAACTAACTTGTTTGTTGGATAGAAATGGGTTTACATGCCCAATGATTTTAAACCAAAAAAAAAACTAACTTGTTATGGGTTCTGAACAATTTTGAAATTATTATGGTCTTATAATAATAGGCTGAAAAAAGAAAACTTTTGTAAAATTTATTCTTAGTATTAAATCTAGGCTTGAACATAAAAAACTAAGACGTGTAATCTTCTAACTAAGCCTTTTCATTAAATTGCTTACATATATTGAGTTATCTCTCTCTTTATTCATGCTCTCCATGGGTTACACAATTATAAAGCATACAAAAACTAAACATATAAACTAAGAAAGTAGAAAAGCATTCTTTTAAGTTATTTTTAGGGTTTAGGATTTTTATATTTAGTGTATTCACACCAAATACAAAGTCCAATTCATTTGAGAATCTCCTTTTAGACTTAGCTTATTCAAACCAAAGCGTAAATAGATTTTGCCTAAGTTAATAAAATCAATCTAATTCTAAATAAAATTGATATTCAATACTAATAAAATGCACATTTATTCACATATGAATTAGGCTTTGGAATGAAACCAACCTTCTCCTTTGCATTGGATTTGATTTACTTGATTTACTGAGTTTCTCCCTTTAGAAACTTGAAATGCAAACTAGTAATGGAAAAGAGACCAATTGACCTTACGAAACTAGTAATAGTAAATTAATACTTACTTAAAACATTCAATTAGGCCTATAAAAGACTCCAACAAACAAAATTGAAACCAATTTTTTATGGGCTTTACATTCAAGTCCTAAAACACGAAACTTATTTTGATAAACAACCTAAATAAATCAAAACAAAAAGCATAACATTTTTATTTTTGAGAATATAAACATTGAAAAAAAACTTCACAATAATCAATATACCAATAGACAGTGTGTCTCACATTAAAATATTATTTTGAATATATTCTTATTTCTAAACAAAAATCAAAAGTTAATAGTGTTATAGTTCCAAATCTATAAAGATGTCAAAAAAATTAAGAGTACATCTCATAGAATTTTAAGTGAATGAATAAACAACTATCTGATAAAAATAATACCTCATACATTCATAACATATTACACAAAATTTAAAACTAATGAGAATAATTCAAAAATAAAAATGCCAATAACAAATTTTAACTACTTGCCATGTAAACACTTAAAAAATATGATGCTAAGTAAATCTTATAGTTAGATCCTAAAGTAATGACCATCTCAAATCCAAACTAAAAAACATAAGTAAATTGAATTATTAAACCATAATGATGAGTTAAAATTTTAAAACAAACATGTAATAAAGCACAACCAAAAGTAAAGACTTTATGAAATTACCCTAAAAGCTTAGCTATCTTTGTTCTTTACATTTTTCACCTTCTTTATCATATGTTATGCCTCTCCCCCTTATGTACTAGGTCTTTTCTACTTATTGATGAAAGATTGGCATTTAGAGCACAAAAATAAGCTCAGGTGAAAGTGGATTGATGAGTGTAACACATAGTGAACAAAACACAAAAATTTCAACTAACCTTTAAAATAGAACAAATGATTAACTAAGAAATGTGGGTTTTTTATTTCACCATTTCCTTTACATGTTTTTAGAGAGAAAGAAGAGAGAATTTAGTGATATGATAATTGCTATAGTGCTCTTTTTCTTTTTTTTTTAAAGGAAAGAAAAGAGTTTATCAATGAAGGATTGAATGGTTATGATGGCTCCTCTAAGTATAAAAGCTCAAGATTTGAGTTACTAAATGGCTAAAATGAACAATTTTTATGAGAAAAGTTAAAAATGGAGTGTGAAATTTAAGAAACTTGCTCTTATGGGTGAAAAAAGTACTATGAGGTATTTGAGGCATATGTGACATCTTTGCATCGGTTAAAAGGATAGGAAACAAATTGCTATTTTTAATGTATAGAAAGAAACAAAAATCCATTGCATTTGGACCATTGAATCAAATCTCATAGAGTTCTAAGTTTCTATATCTACCTTAAATGGTCCATATTTAGTAACTAATAAACTATATTTGTGATGAAGTAGGTTGTGTTAGAAATATTGAAAACTTTAATAACATATAGGTTGATCTTAAATAGATGGTGACATTAAAGCTACGCATGCTGGAGATCAATATTCAAAAACATCAATCCCTATCTTGTAGTAAACTCTCAATATCTTTATGCCAAGTGAATCAAATTTGGAAAACCTATGCAACTGTAGAACCTTGCAATAGTGTGTTTCCTCTCCTCCCTCTTGATGTTATTTCCTTTTTTATTTTATGTTTTTACTTGGTATTTTGTCATTTAGAATATTTATTCATCTATAACATTGTTTCTTTTTGTTGATGAATCATTTTTAATGTAAAGGTTAAACTTTATTCCATGCATTTTAGCTTTATTATCTAACCATGTATTTGTCTATTGTTTTGCCTTTTTTATGCTATTATTTCATACTCTATTAGTAGTCATTATATGATTTGTTTTAACATTTGAATTTTATTTAATCATCCTTTATCTATTTTTATGTTCTAAACCTTTTCTCTAATTGAAATTCAACCCTTATTTTATTTCATTTTATTTTTATTATTTAATTATTTAATCTCTAACTTACAATTTAATTATATCTATAAATTAATTAAAATTTACCTTTTGAAAAATAAAAAATAAATTTGATTCAAATTAATTGTGCCAAAAACTTAAACATAAGATTTAAGATACAAAACTTAGAAAATTTGAATGCATATGATGAAGATTAATATAAAAATGTATTTTTTATTTTACAAACATAAATTAAAATGCAAGAAAATATATGGAAAATATTAAATTTCTATACTACTCCTGTTTTTTTAAAAGTTAAAGATGAGAATTGTTTTTAGGATACTTGTAACTCTTTGTACAATGCAAAGCAAGATAGATACGATAATGAAAATCGTTGCACTCATGGAAAAAGTTTAAGAGTTCCTTTTTTAAAAGAAATTATCTTAAGGTATCTAAAGGGAGATATAAAAGTTGAACTTTTAGTAGGTTTGATTACTATTGATATGATTGCAATTGTTTGTATTATTCTAAAAAAGGAGGATATGATACAAAAATTAATAGAAAAAAGTACGACATTTGTTCTAAAAAATTTAGATTACAAAAATGTTTAGAGAGACATCAAAAGTTGAGATGTTGAGCAAACCTTCTGGTAGATTTGATCATTATGTTTTATAGTTTCGATAAAAGTGCTACTGCTCCATCTTTATAATTTAAATCCTTATAGAAACAATAACCATCATAAAAAAATTTCAAAACCAATGTCAAGTTTACCAAAACAAAGTCATAGATTCATGAATGTAATAATCGATGTTAGATGCACATGAATAGTTATGAAGTCAAATTTTACAAAGATTTTTCACCACTGAAATTTTATACCAAACTTAATTTCTAACACTAGTGAAATCCTAATGCTTGTCACTTTATCATTTAATGTATTAAAATACCTAGTAATTATGAGAAAGTCTTAAATTGGTTGAAAAACGTTGTTATTTTATAAAATAAGACACTAATGAAGATATCTTTTCAGTTAAACAAAGTTGAAAGTCAAGTATCTTAACAAACATAAAGTATATAAAATATAATCCAATTTTTAAAACTTATTGAATATATTTTCATGAGTTAATCTCCCTTCTATAAGTAAACCCAATAATGTAAAGCATTTTTTTTATTAAAGAAGTCAGATGAGTCATTTACAAACACAATATAAATTAACTTAGAAATTTATGTAAGAACAAACGAAAAGTATATCTACATATATATCATCTAATATTTTTAAGACATCACTTACTTTTTCCTTTAATAAAATCACAACCTTTTAATTAAGGCCCTAGCACCTCTAAACTCATTTTTAGTATCACTTCAAATAAATCCTTCATATCTTTGCCATTTCACTAGACTAGTTAGTTTAAACAAAACTTAAAGTCAAACATGAATTTTCTCCTTAACCAACTAAAAAGTAATTACCCTACTCCATCAAACAAAAACATTCTTAGCTCATCAAGTTCACCTATTCCTAATAAATTAAAAATAAAAAGATACAAATTGTTCTAACAATGTCTATTAATTTATGATTAATCATCTTTAATGTCTATTTTACACAAGATGGGCCTTAATCAAGTCCATTTTTCATTAAATTCCAATCATGTAACTTCAATAACTTTTGATGATTCTAACTTTATGGGCACTGTAATAGATACTAATTAGGATTTATTAACTCTTCAATATTAAGCATTAATACCTAATTTATGATTCAAGGAGAATTCTCTTAAGTTTCAAGTTAACAACTCACAACTAAGAAAGTTATTAGTGATGATATATTCATAAGTATCAACCCCCTATTAACCTATAAGAAAGAAGTTTCTTCCAATTCAAAAGTTTAACCTTCTTTTTAAATGATATTCTCCTTAAAAAATGATTTGATTGGTTTTACAAATTTCATTTATGGCTTCCTTCCTAAAGCCAAAACCCTAGTTTATAAGTATATAAGCTTCTCAAGTAGTTATTTTCCTAATTTTTCTGGCATTGGTTATCAATTTAGGCAAATACTGCTACCTTGAATTATATAAAGATTATGTAGTAAAGATTAATATTGATTTATGATTTTTATTTAGAATTATATGGTTTACTTCATCATCGTATTGATATTATTATAGTAAAATTCTTTAAAATAAATTATTATTCCTATAAATTCAAAGATTTAATAGTAAAACACGAGTTAGAGATGTTATATTGATAAATCATATGATAATATTAATATAAGGAAATTAAGAAGCTTAGTGACTAATTAGTCAATAACCAAAATGACAAAAAAATCTTATAATTGGTGAAATTCATCAAATGATGATGAAAACCTTGGATAAAATGTGCACTTAACAACATTTCATGCAATAATTTATATATCAAAAGATAAAAAATATTTTTCATATTTCAACCTTATAGATCAAATACTCCAAAACCTTTTACCTCTTATCAAAATTAAAAGGTTTCATTTCTATACAAGGTAGAAAGACTACTTCTTTTACTAGAAACATCACTTCCTAAGATACTAATATTTTGAATGAAAACATACTTCCATAGATTCTAACAAGTATTACTTTGCAATTAAAAGAGTCTTTATACCAATAATTGTCTAAAGAAACATAATAAAATAAGTAACATACAATCTAGGCTATCCAGCTTATAGTTAGTCTTGATGATCACAATCTTGAATTTGTTCTTTTTTGGAATGAAAATCTTATATTTAAGGCTATATTAAGTTTTGATGAATATGAAATATTTGCAAATAATTCATATTCAAAAAATTCATTCATAGAATAAGAAATTTAATTTGACCATATATAATATATGCCTTCTAAGACATTAATATTTTAAATTTTAGTTTTTGATCAAGAATAATATGAAGTTTCACTAGTTCAAAAGGTAATTTTTCACAAAAAAAGTATTTGAAGCTAAACCACACCATATCTTTTAGAAATATAGGTGCTTCATTTAAATTTTGATGCCTTCATTAGTAAATTTACCTATTGCAAGTGGAAATGTCCTTACTACTCATCTTTAGAGTAAGATAATTACCATTTAGTTTTTTTTAGTATACAAAATTACAACGAAAGTAATTTACTCCTCCGTTCAGAGCCATTCTTAACATCTTATAGGCCTAGGATAGAGTAAAAAGAAGGGCCTCAATGAATCCCCAATCCATAAATATGTAAACTTCAAAAGCATAATTTTATTACTAAAATTCAATATTTATACATAAATGACTCAAGTTATAAGTCCACATACTAAACAAAATACTAAAGCCAAATAATCATAATAGTAGCTAACAACACCTTGCAAATGTTAGTAGTAACAAAATCATTAAAAATAATAGTAGTATCAACGACAATTGAACAACAACATCATATTGTAAAACACCAAAGCAACTGCACTAATAGGCACAGAGATGATCATGAAAAATAATATCTTTGAATATTTCTAGATTCAAAATCATTAATAATAATATAAAGATAAAATTGTCCAGCATATCCTTCTCGATACATAAAATAGTCAAACCATTCAACCTTTCTTGTGCCGTTGATGACCTCAAGTAGGTTTTTAATAATTTTAACTTTGAAAAATTATCTCAGCTAATGCTACAGTCATAAGTATAGTTAATAAGATTCGATAAGAAATTGAAATATTTTGATAACAATCTATAGCGTTAACAAATTCAAGAATTTCAACCATTGACGTTAACTTATTTAGAAAAGTCATTTGCAGCACTTTTAAGTCAAAAAAAAGATTTTCTAAATCTACGTCTGACACATTATTATGAGAAAAAGTTGTTGTAAAATTACTACAATATTATCTTAATTCATCATCATTCAATGACCTAAACTTCTTTGAATCAATTAAGAATCCAAAATAAATGTTGTTAATTATTCAAATCTATTCTTCAATGAAGCAATTGTCATATCCAAAACTAACTAGAAAGAAACTAACTCTAAAAGACTCCTCAGCTGATTGTATTTTTCCATCATGACCATTTTCATCAAATTATCTTTTCATAATAATACAACGTCTAGTTGAAAACGTAGGCTCTATATTCATCTCATGTGCAAGGCTTTTGGCAATATTTATAAGGAGGTAAGCCCTTCATTCCTATATTTCTAAAAATGAAAACCATCATACCTTTTAGTTGCTCTATAGTAGCATCAATTCACATAGATTTAAACTACAACATTTTACTTATCGTGTTAATATCAAATAAAATACCATACAAAGTAAAAACTCAAAACTCTCAAGTTCACTAACCAAACTTTGCGCTTCACTTTTTTACTTAGAATCATCACAATATCTAGATAATTCCATCAAAGTCAACATTATTTAAGGAGCTTGAAATCTAATAGTTTTAACACTTTTTATTCAACTCTCCCAATAAGTATTGCACAATGATTTCATCATTAAGCCCAAAATATTATCAAGTAAAGCCTCCCACCTTTAAGGAGACCTTGAAGATAATGTATATATTCATTACATGAGTCCAAAAATGAAACAACTTGAATAAAAGAATGTGCTATATTACTAAGAGTAACATTAAGATTACAAAAAGCACATGACATATATAATGGTCTCAAATTTATATCAAGTAATCTCTTATGAACCCCTTTGTGTTTTCCCTTCATATTAAAACTATTTTCATAACAACCCCTCACATTGTGGACATCAAGATCAAGAGACTTAAATGCATTTAATAATTCATTGAAAAGACTCAATCTATATGTGTTATCTACCTTCAAGAACTCTAAAAAGTACTCCTCTATTTTTATTTTGTTACTTGACATATTAACACATTGTACTAACAAACTCTTTTATTCTAGATGGTTCCAATTTGGGGTATAATTAAGAATTATAGAAAAATATTTTGCCTATTTAATGATCCTTATAATAGAACTTTTAACATTGTGAGACAAAAGAGAAATCAACTCATTTTGAACTTTGATACCAAGATAATGATGATAAATTTCATGATTTTGAATATGTCTAATATTATCTTGCATTATTACATCAAATTCAACAATCATCTAAATTAATCCCAAAAAACCACCATTACCATCTTCGTAAAGTTTCTTATTGGATCCTTAAAAAGTCAAACTATGTTTAGCACGACATTTCATAGCAGAAACTACTCTTATCAAAACTTGTCTCCAACAATTTCTCTCCTTTATGATTTCTTATTATCAAACCTATTACAAATCAAGATGAAGTAATTTATGGTTACCATGCTGATGAACAATATATTTATATAGTTCAACCTGAAACAAGTTAAAGTGGACAATATCCTTTCTCAATTACTTATCAAATTAGTTATGCTTTAACTAATTCTCATCATAGTATTGAATTCAAAAATACATATCATATTTATATAGATCAATTATTCACCAATGTCGCACAGTGTGTTTATTAAAAAAATCTTTGAAAACAATTACCAGAATTGTATAATTATATTGAAAAAGATAAGTTACTCATACAGATTAATGCAAGTATGGATACATAAGCTGGCTGTCTTATGTCCAAACCTCCCAATTCAAGTAACTATTTCTTATGTAAATATATCAATGAAACTTTTAATCCCACTGAAAGGAAATATCTTATTCATGGGAAAAAACACTAACATGTATTAAAACATTAAGAAAATGGAAACTTGATTTACTACCTGTCGAATTTTACATTCAGACATATTCTATGTATCTATGTGGATTCACTAAATATAATATTAAAACATTATAATCAAGGACAATTTAGAAAAGATAATAAATTCCATAAATTTCCAGCTGAACATACACCAAAACATAGAACACTAGGACCCGACGGAATTCTTAATTTAGACTGTGTTTTATCACCCAAAAAATTATTATTGGAATGGTCCAACAGATTAGCCTTAGTTATACAATTAGAAAAACCTTTCGAAGGTTTAATAAATATTAGTACTTTATGGAATTTTATTCCTTCTTGAAATGTTGATTTTAACAAAATTCCAATATATCAAACTACTTATTATAAAAAATTAAAACTTATAACTAAAAAATTAGATCAATTACAGTTTTATCCACTTAATAATCTCCCTTTACAAGCTGATATAGATACATTAATAGAATAAGTTTGTAGCGAAAATCCATTATATCCTAACAAAAAGAACTAATAATCAATTAATTGAAACAAAACTAAAAGATCTTACACAAGAAATCAGTATTAAGAATAACATTCCATATACACAACAAGATATACTGGAATTTATTACAAAATGCTCCGAATTATTACACAAACAATTAATCTCTCCATGCACTAGTAAACATTCAGCTCCTGTTTTTTTGTAAACAATCATTTTGAGTAAAAAAGAGGTAAATGATGAACCCTTTTTTTGTAATTCCTATAATGTAATTGGAGCGTATCAGCAAAAAAGAATCTATTTAGATAGTCTTTTGTGGCTCCGGTGGCAACTAGATCAATGCATTATTACTTTAAGAGAAGTTCCCGTTGAAGTTCACTACAAATCTTAAGGTACCTATCATGAGATTTATGGATACTATCTAATAGTAAGGAGTATAAAAAAAAGAAATTTGTTAAAATTTGTTATATATACATTCGAACCACTGTTGGTCATTCATTAGGAATTGATGATCTTTTAAAAATACCTTCTAAGAGATGGCTAGCCCAAGATGCTGAAGAGCAAAGGTTTATTTTGGGAAAATACCATCATTATGGAAATGTAAGGAATCTTTTGTTACAATAGAAACAGAAGTGATGTAGATTATTCAAGAATCGAAGTTGATTTGCTTTATAAAAAGAAGATATCAATGAACTTGTTAAAATGGTTTCACGAGAATTGGCTTAATGGTCATCAATTACAAAGAATTAAATAAAGCAACTATAGATGATGCCTATAAATTACCTAGAAAGGATTATATTATTAAAAGATTAAAAGGAAATCAATGGTTTACTACACGAGATGCAAAATCAGGATATTGGCAATTAAGATTACATGAAAATACTAAATCATTAATAGCTTTCATTTGTCCACCCCAAAAACATTACCAATAGAATGTCTTACCTTTTTTATTAAAACAAGCCTCTAGTATTTATCAAAGATTTATGGATAATAATCTAGAAGGATTAGAAGAATTTAAGTTAGTCTATATTGATGATATTATTATATTTTCAAATAAAGATAAAGAAGAACATTTAAAAAAGGTCAAAGAAGTCCTTACTCGATGTCAACAAAAAAGATTAATTTTAAGTAAAAAGAAACTTAAAATAGCACAATAAAATATAGAATAGTTAAGAACAGAATTTCATAATGGATTCTTAAAATTACAACCTAATTTTCATTCGAAGTAAAACAACTCTATAAACAATTTCAAGAACATTATAAAATTCATATTTCTAACTAGTTATGTCCTATTTTTCTATAATGCCTAATTAGTTATGCTTTAACTAATTCTCATCATAGTATTGAATTCAAAAATACAAATCATATTTATATAAATCAATTATTCACCGATGTTGCTAAAATAGGAATAAATTTAATAACTAGTTTAAGAGAAATACCAAATATTAATTATCCAATACAAGTACAAAACTTTCAAGATATACCTCGTTTATCTTTAAGTGAAAATAGAGTACCTAAACCAGAAACTACCCTTTTAAGATCTTATTCTACAGGACTAGAAAAACCTATTAGATTTAAGGAACCAGGAAATAGATAAAGACAAAGGATTAGATAAAAATTTGGAACAATTAGCTACTGAATTATTAGACATCAAGAAACAACTTTATGAGTTTAAAACTCATCTACAAAATACACTACGAGTATTACTAAACAATTATCTGAACTATTTGATAAATAGCTTAATATTGAAAATCATTCAAAAGAAATAGTAGAATTATTAAATCAAAATTATCAATTATAACAAGTAAATTACCTCAATTAAATAAATGACATTTATAAACTATTAGCACACTTACTCTAATGTTATGAGAAAATAGTCAAAAATATATCATCCATAGATGAAAAATTAGAAAAAATAAAACACTCAATCAAAATGCTAGTAGAGTCTATTACCCTCTACTCCTACCATTCCCGGGTTGCCTTTCATCGCCCCATCTGTATTTAACTTGTAAGGGTCAGGCTTGTCCATCCTATCTCTCTCCATGTCCTGTTGCTCTGGGAAGTGTCATTGTCCTGACCCTTGGGCATACGAGCTTGCCACTTTGAATATCCCAGTCGCATTCACCCTATCAGCACTCCCTGAATCATCGACCATTTTGCAATTTCGATCCCTCCATAGAATCTAGTAAGCTATACCAAAGAGTACCAACCAAGCCATTTGATTTCCATGAGCTTGGTATCTCAAGAGATTTCTCGTCAACCATTGGTCTAGAGCAGCCACAAAAAAGCTTGTCTACGTTGGACCGAGACGAACTCCAACCATATTTCCTGAGCTTTTGGACAATCTCATAGGACATAAAGCACTGATTCAGTCTCACTGTGGCATCGGGCGCAATAGCTTGTAATGCTTATCCCATGAACATTTCGTGCTTCATTCGTAACTATTCGTCCATATGTCGTCAACCAAAGAAATAGTCGAATCCTCTAAGGGCCTTGCCATTGCCATATCAACTTCCATAAGATCTGTACCTAGTCTTATGCAATCAGAACATGCCATTCATATGTTGACTTCACCGTAAACTAACCATAGGGGTTTGCTACCCAAAGAGGCTTGTCCTGACCTCGTTGGGGACTCGATGCAGGCATTGCTGCAATATGGAGTGCAGCAGCGGTGGAGATATCCCCAACAAATCTAAGCCAATCCCAGCCACCATTTTCATAAACTAATTCTTTTATATTGTCTAAAGCGAGGCAAATGAAGAGATGATTTTAATAAATCAATAATAGTAGTAACATGAAAAATTATGATTCCTAAGAAAAAGAAATGAAAGTTTTGAGAGTTGAATTTTTAGTTAAATATGTAAAAGTTTAGTATTTTAATTATTATTGATTTTTTAAAATTTTAAAATAAAAACAAAAACCACTTATCATATGCATTTCAAATAAATATAATTTAAAGTTTATATTTGTTTGAAATTGATTGGACAAAATCAAGATTTGGGGTTAGTGCAACACTCCAAGTGTACGTCTGATATTTACTTAAGAGATTAGTAAGAGTTCAGCCTATTAAATTGGCCACTTTGAGATGATTAGGTGCCTTATAGGTCTACCTGGTACCTGAGATCCCCATGTAATTAAGTTGTTTATCATCAATCTGTACTACGTAACGATACCTTAGTTATGTACCCCGGATCGAACGTGAAAGGGCAAAAAATGAAAAAATGTGGAAATACCTTATTTTCGGTCCTAAAACTTCAAATGAGCATTCCTAAGTCGAATCGAGCCCAAATCCATCGCCATCTTCATATGAATCGATCTCTGGGACGCAGGTAAGGTCTTTCTATAGTTTTCTCAAAACGTAAGCTCTCTTAGCAGGTCAAAGATTCCCTATGGTTATGATTGATATAAGCAACTACAGGAGACCATAACCTATTTGCATAGCTTCCATATCGGGCTTCCCCATCACAAGACCGATATAGACCAGGTCCACACTAAAAGGGATCCATTTTTCACCAGAACTTCGACCCATTAATTTAGATCATTTATTAGGCCACTTTATTATCTTTATCTAGATCAAATTACGTAACTTAACCGATAATTTATTTAAAAGCTAAATTACAATTAATAACTGTCCATTGTATGGGAAATTGACAGAATTGCCCTTAGGGGCAAAAATGTCTTACAATCTCCCCCTTAGACAATTATTAATTGCAGTTTTGACTCAACTTTTAAAACAGTTTAAAAATTCGGTTAAACTACGTTGCTGTATGAGTCGAATAAGTTTAAAAAATAAAACGTTTGATCTAAAGATAATGAAAGTCCAATATTCTGTCCTACAAGGCTTTCGATACTAAAAAGTATCAAATACATGTGTCATGTGTGACACAGATCCAATACAATCACGAATATCTAATACCTTACTAATATGAATGGGAAAATGGAGTGTGGCAGACTACGATGATACTTTTTTGATCTAATATGTATCATCTTCGTTTATAGGTCTCGATTTCTCTAACTTTATGCCAAACCGCATTGCTAAAATGCATCAAAGAAATCCTATTTTCTCTCACCAAATGCTAAACAACATCAAAGAAAACTTGTTTCCTCTCACCATATGCTAAACAGCATTAGAGAAAACCTTTATGTTCTCCAATTGAATGCTAAACAACATTAGAGAACCTTTATGGGATTAAAACTTATATCTCCCTTTGTCAAGTCAAACTCTAAAGATAAATCCGTGTAAAATTTTATGTGCCTAATGACATAGGCTCAAGGTCAATCTTTATATATACCTAATGACCTTTAAAATGCTTTAGATGAACACAAATCTTAAGGCTTCTATACAGATTATGATCCGATGATCATCTTTATGGATAAACCATCATGCCATCATAATACATCAAAACGTACAAATGTACGTGGAACAAACATAACGATCTTTTAACTAACAGTGTCTAAGGACTTCAAAACACCCATACTGTATACTTATGTTTCAAACACAAGTGGGTAAAGTCCTTCAGTTAAAGAATCAACTTATAGTTCCTTAGTCTTTAAATGCTCCAAACATTAATGTCACCTTTTCGTATTAACTACTTCATGATAAAGAGTTTGATCTCAAAATGTTAAGACCCTATGATATTCCATGTTGTTGTTAAACAACACAGAAGCTTGATTATCACATTACTACTAAATGAGTTTAGCCACTGAATCAACCACAGACAATTCAAAATCAAATTTCTGAGTTAAACTATCTGTGAAGCAGTCCTATAGTATACACTATGCATGCATGGTTGAGGAAATCACCCATGTCTATTTTACACTATTCCACGACATCGTACCATCTGCTAACTTAAACTGTAACCTTAAGCAAACATTCGATCATCCAGACACATAGCTAAATTTGAATCTGAATTCTCTAAAGGTTTAGTCTGTTGACTTTTCTATATGTCAACACATAATCCTTGATTCCCTTTAATTATCTTAACACTCGCTTGACTGGATTTCAATGGTCTATATCTAAATTAACTAGATATTGACCAAACAGTCAAATAGTAAATGCAATATCCTACCTAGTACATAACTGAGCATACATTAGGATATCAACTGTACTAGAATACGGAACATTCCTCATAACCTCTCTCTTTACTTTATTCTTTGGTCACTGAGCTAAAGATTATCTCTTACCATAAGAGATAGGTGTTACGACAGGTTTACTGTTAACTGTATTAAACCTTTGTAACATATACTCAATGTATGCACTCTTTTAGAGCTATGATGATTGTTAAGATCTGTCCTGGTGAATCCAAACACTTAGGACAAAAGATGCTATGTCAAGGTCCTTTATGTCAAAATTCTTGACCAAAAGTTACTTAACCTTATACAACATGGTCAAGTAAGTTGACGTAAGCAATATATCATCCATATGTAGTAATAGGACGATAACTTTGCTCCCCCTGACCTTATAGTACAAGCATCTTTTCAACTTTATTTTCCATGAAACTGAAAGAAACCATAATCTCATCAACTGTAGGGTTTCACTTTCGGGAGGTTTGATGTAAATTACATATTGATCTACATAACCTGCAAACTATGTCAATTCCATCTAGATCCTAAAATCTTTCAAGTTGTACCATATCAATGACTTTATAAAGGGCTTTATTTAGGAAAGCGGTTTTGACAATCATCTGACGTAACTCTTCATTATCATAAGCTACAATTTCCATAGTCACTCAAAATGTATCTTACGAGGATACGAGAGAAAAGTAACATTTATCCCTAAGTGAACCACTAGACAATTGAGCTAGTCCATAAACCGATGAACTTTATCCTGAAGTCCTTTAGGTCTTAAACTTTATTTATAACTGACTGTTCTACAGTTATGCTACAAAATCAACTAGCTACCTAACTTTACTATGCTTCATGGCTTGCATCTCATCATTCATTACAACCCATCACAATTTCACTGCAGGTATAAAAACAACTTTTATAAAAGTAGCTGGATTCTTAATATGTCTCATATCATAGTCCTGTTCCCCTAATAGACTATGTAATCAGATGGGATAATAGGTCATCTCATTCTGGTAGATTTTTATAACTGCATTAGATCTTGTACCCCCAAGAACCTCTGTGTGTACAGGTATGGGTTCCTGTTCCTGTACAGGCATGGTACAAAGACCTAAATCCATCAGATCTAACTATATAAGTAGCGGATACATAATAATTGTGGTACCCATCCTGTTATCATCGTAAGGGTCAAGGGGCCCACCATCATTTCAGACATCGTATTCCAGAAACTTAGCTATTACTGATTCCACTATTTTGTTCCCTCCTTCTCTACAGTAAATCTTTAGCCTCTTGAGTGGTTAGGATATCTTACTAAATAGCAATGAATAATATAAGCATGCAATTTTTTCTTTATAAGGATTATACTACCTCAGTAGGGCAGCCCTACACACAAATGTGTGTAAGATTGAGTTTTCACACTTCTAAATATTCAGGTATATTAGTCTTGTTCTGCATTGACTTCTCCAAGTCCTTAAGGGTAAAATTATGCCTTTCGATAACATGCCATGTTAGTCAAGACTACCCGGTATAATGAATCAAGTCACTATCCCAACTGATTCCATATAACTGATAAACGGGCCTTTTAAAGTCCTAAAACACCATGTTTGCCATGATATTCTTCTTCACGGTCAAATCTGACATTCTGAATAGATTTTCTCAATTGGTTCTGAACCTTCAATTTTTAAGCAAGAACATATAACTATAATGGGAATAATGTCAGAATACTTTTGGAATTGCACAATGCAACTGTATAAGGTCTTCTGATATCTTTACGTATCAGACTTAACAAGTCAGAAGTATAAGTTGACTTCAATATCCTTATTAGTCAACTTACCTCTGTAATAGTCAACACTTATTTCCAGTTCATCATAATCTAGAATTGAGAGAATGCTTTCTTTAATCAATCCCTCAACCTTAACTCTGGAAATATGGCTTAAACTTTTATGTCACACTATGTATGACTTTTCATTCTTTAGGTCTTTCATTTCATGAATTGTTCAGCAAGATACGAAGAAGCATATATCTAATTTGGGGTAAGACACATTCTATACAAACCATATGATAAGAAAGTTGTACTATTATGTTTTGCATTAAACATAACTATATAATAGAAGTATTAAATACAAAATGTCAACCTTCTTTGTCCAAAATTGATCAAAAGATCATATATAAAATGTGTTATGTAAAAACCTAAATGAACCTTGCTACAAGATTCAATACACACATCCCTTATAGACATTACTTCCACTTCTTCATTGTTGTCAACCATCAGTTTCTCCTTCCCTTTATTTAGCTTTGTCCTAGATATGAACCCATGCATTGTAGGAGCACTTTGATCAGATACTCCACTATATAGTCACCAAACACTTAATGCGACTATTACAAATCAGATTCATAAATTGACAAGCCAATAAGTCATCTGATGATCACCATCTTTCCTTCTAGGCTTTATACTACTAGCTTCTTTATGTCACTAAGACCTTTACCAGCACTGGATTGACTAGCATCAGCATGTAGAGAAGATTTAATCTATCTACCTTTAATCTTAGTATGCTTCATCATTACCTTCTATTTAGTTGCATCAAGGGTTGTAGGAGTAACAAACATGAGTTTCTCCCCCTTAGCAACGCAATTGGAAATCAAAGCATTAAAGTTCCATTCCTCATCCTATAAATAATATGTCATCACTAGAATATTGAACTCAGAAGGGGGTGTATTCGGAGTCTAGTGAACTATAAAGACATCAAGAAAAGAAATGTCTAACATCTTCGGTCTACTATGAAGATGAATCATTCTTGATATGTTCTCCTTACTCCC
>JAOTJB010131055.1:0-19362 GCA_027123815.1 Erythroxylum minutifolium | reverse complement strand
TGTGTTAAGTGATGTGACACGCCACCCTCGCGGGGCACGGATCCGGGTATCACTGTCGATATCGGGTTCGGGTTCAGTGGGAATGGGGTGTTACAAAATATGTGTTGATGGTTTGGTTTTTCCAAAACTTGAATATGACTTTCGTTTTTCAGTTACCAACATTTCATGCAACATCCATCATTTTGTTACATTTTATTACCATAATGTTGATAATGTTTCTTATATTCATGCCTTTTAATTGCCATCGTTATTATACCTCTAATGTTATTATATATATATATATAACCACTGTATGTTGGTTTTTCAATACACAGACATATAACGCTACTTTACTCTCTAGCTTTGTCAACCTCACACCCCTCCCTCATTCTTTATATATATACAGAGGTACAGAAGAAGCTCATAACATCTGAAAACATCATTCTTCTTTTCTTAGGGCTAGCAAAATCCAATTCTTTAAATATGCCCTTTGCTTGGTTCTTCTACTTAATTCTTAGAGGCAGCTCCTACTTCATCCTTTAAAGTGCACTGAAGATGGTGGAGAAGGTGTTCCCTTGGGTCAGATCTTGTTGTCCTGCTAAACTGTAGAGAGAGAATTTTTGACGTAGGGTAGTGATTTTTCACGATGCCTTACTTTCAGCTAAGTCTTCACAATTTAATTATATCTGCTATTTTCGCTAACAATCTAAGTCGAAAATATTTATTGCATTACTACTATTGTCAAAAATTATGTTATTATGCTTGTTCTTCGTTGAGATATTTTTTGTTCCTACTACTATTTTCAAATTGCTATAGTAAGTCGAAATACTATGCTGCCGTGTGTTAATTTCAACATAAGTTAGGATTATGCTATTCGCGAATGAGTCGAATGTAGGTTATACCCTTTCTATTCCCCTTGTAGGTTTTACCCCTATCATCGTAGCCCAGAGGATTATACCTGACGTAACTAGATTAGAGCCCCTAAATGGGAAAAACTTTAAATGGTGGTCTAAAAAAATTAATTTTTACTTTCAATAATACAAAATTGATTATGTATTGTTTCAAGAAATTTCGAATGACAATACCGACCCTAAGACAATAAAGGATAGCCATAATGTTAGACGAGTTTTGCTCACCCATATGATAAACCCATTGTTTGATATCTACTGCAAGTACAAAACTACTAAGGAAATTTAGGATGCTTTAGAAGTGAAATATATGATGGATGATGTCAATACTAAGAAATATGCAGTTCTTAGGTGGTTAAAATCTACCGTTGTTGATGATAAGCTCATTATAGACCAATTAGATGAGTATGAAAACCTAGTTGTTGAAATCCTTACTGAGGGTATGAACATGTGTGAACTGTTTCAAGCTAATGCCCTTATTGAGAAACTATGTGAACTGTTTCAAGCTAATGCCCTTACTGAGAAACTATCTATCTCATAGAATGAGTATAAAAATAAGTTGAGGCATAAAAAGAAAGACATGAAGCTTTAAGAGTTGATAGGACATATAAAGATTAAGGATGCCAACCATACATAAGATAAGACCAAATCACTCACCCTTGTCCTTACTGTTAAGATTAATGTGATAGAACATAGAAATGCAAATAACTTCAAGAAGAATGGTGGAAAAAACAAGTCTTTCATCAATAACAAGCAAGGTTAGTTTAAGCACAAAAAGATTGATGGTGACTGTTAGTGGTGCTACAAGCCAGGCCATCATGTTGCTCTTTTCCAAACTACAATCAATCATCAGAAGAAGGGCCAAAGACAAAAACCATGACAATTTGAGAAAGGAAACTAGAAGGAATACCAACAAGGTAACTAAAAGAATTTTGGTAAGCCTCAAGCTAATATGGTTGAAGCTAGTGATGATGATGAGGAGATCATTACTGTTGTGGTATCTGAAATCAATCTTGATGAAAACTTGGTAGAATGGATCATTGACACAAGAGCTACACGCCAAATCTACACTAAAAAGGACTTGTTTAAGGATTTGAATGATGCTGCTCATGGTGAATTTGTATATATGAGCAACTCCAGTATAGTTCCTATCCAAGGAGTTGGGAAGGTTACTCTCAAACTCACTTCTGGAAAAGTGTTGGGTTAGAAAATGTTTTATTTGTTCCTGATGTTTGTAGAAACTTGATTTCTGGAGCATTACTTAACAAAGTTGGTGTCAAACTTACTAAGAACGAGAACTTTGTCAGTAAAGGATTTTGTAAGGGGGGTTTATTTGTACTTGACGTTGAAATGAATGCATTTACTTCTTCTGATTATATTGTTAAGTCTCTAGATATGGTACTCTAGACTTGGGCTTGTGAATGTGAGGTCAATTAAGAGGATGTAAAGCTTAAACTTATTGCCTAACCAGATATCTAATGAAATGGAAAATTTTTAAATATGTATTGAGGCTAAACACTTTAAGAAACCTTTTAAGTCAGTGACCGAGAGAGAGTCACAATTTTTGGATTTGGTGCACACAGATTTGGATGATTTTAATAATAGTGTGAGTAAAGGAGGCGTGAGATGTTATATTAATTTTATGGATGATTGTTCTAGATTTACTAAGGTTTACTTATTGAAAATAAAAGTGATGCAGAGGAAATGTTTATAAAATACAAAGCTAAGGTTGAGCAACAATTGGAAAGGAAAATTAAAAGATTAAGGTCTAATCAAGGTGGTGAGTATAGTACTAATTTCCTTGCTAATTTTTATGAAAAAGTTGGTATTATTCATAAGTTTTCAACCCCTTATATACTTGAACAAAATAGAATAGTCGAGGCGAAAAACTGAACAGTTAAAGATATGATGAATGCAATGTTGATTTCCTCAAGTTTACCCAACTTTATGTGGGGAGAAGCTATTCTTTTAGCTTGTTATATTCTAAATAGAGTCCCTTATAAGAAACTAGATCAAACCCCTTATGAAATTTGGAAAGGTTATCCACCTAACTTGCATTTTTTGAAAGTGTGGGGGTGTCTTGCTAAAGTTGCTCTACCTGAATATAAGAGGAAGAAAATTGGGCCTAAGACCATTGACTTAATTTTTATGGGATATGCCTCTAATAGTGCTACCCATAGATTTATCGATAAGGAAGACACATCTAACACTTATGGACCAATTATAGAGTTAAGAGATGCAGTGTTCTTTAAGGATATATTTCTTATGAAAGTGAGTGTGCAAGTTCTTAAAGAGTCTATCCCTAGTTCTTCTACTAATGGTGACATAGAGGAAGAGGAAAATATTGAACTAAGGAGAAGCAAAAGAGCTAAAGTACCCACTAGTTTTGGTTTTGACTTTTTTAAAAAAAGAAAATTGAATTAATAAATAAGAGATTACAAGTGTGAGATGTCCAAGGGCATACCCTTAACGCATGAAAAGATCAACAGAAAGCAATCGCATCAGTTACATATATAATGGCGTTGTTGCTTGGAAAAGGAATCTGTTAATGTGGAAGGCCTTGTTGCTACAGCAGAAGTAGCTCATTTACCCCACATATGATGTCTGCAATTAGTTTGTCTTCAGTGGAGGTGGTGGCCTGGAATCGTCTGTAATTTTGTTCATTCCAAATGGTGTGAACAGTCAAGCCCATAGCAATGAGTAGGGCCGCATGCTTATCAGGGGGGATAGGGGAGTTAGACGCAAGGTAGTTGATGACCCCAGTGAGTATGGGATCAAAAATGCTCCACCTAAAGAAGGACAGGACCTTCCTCCAAACTTGTTAGGCAATGGGATACAAGAAAAAGAGATGGTCTCATGATTATACCTGTGCAAAATAAAAAGGACTGATCCGAGGCATATCAATGTAAGGAAGACGATCTGCAGTGCTGAGCCAATTCTTCATGGTCAGTCAGAGTAGAAAGGATACTTTGGGAGGAAAGTGTCCATGCCAAATAATTGTGCTCCATTCTACTTGAGGCAGTCGCTCACGTAGGAGCTAAATAATGCTTTTGGTCTTCAGTTGGTGAATAGGGTGGTTTTTCCAGAGGAACGTATCTGGGTGGGTGGAAGGGAGGTATGATGGTTGGAGATGTTGCAAGGATACAGGAAAATCTCAGGAGTGACCCCGGATAAAAGAATTCATCAATGAAGAAAGAGGAATGGATATTAGGCTGGTGGTAGAGTGTTGGTTATGAAGAGAGCCGTCTACTATCCAATTATCAAACCAAAAAGAGATCCGAACCCCGTCTCCAATTTTGCAAGTCACATCAGGTTAGATAGTGTGTATGAAGTGTATGAGTTGATTCAAGAAGTATGAGTGAGAAGCCCAAATACGCCTTCCCTTGAGAAAGTAAAAGTGGAGCGAAATAGATTGTTTGTCGTCAAATATCCACCATAGTCTTTTCAAAATCAGTGCACAATTTGTGAGCTTCAGGGACATGAGCCCTAAGCCACCTTCCACTTTTAGAGTGCATATGTCATTCCATTTTACCTTTTCATGTCCATGGGTCATTCCATTGGGTTGATTCCATAAAAGATTTTGGAACAATCTCTCCAATGTTTTGATAACACCTTTAGCGAGAAAGACATATGAACTCCAGTAAATGTGAAGGGAGTTGAGCACTGTTTTAAGGAGTTACATCTTTCTTACGTAGGGGAGAAATCAATTGACCTAAGAATGGAGTCATTTCTGAATCTTCTCTATGAGGGGGAGACATTCAAAATAACAGAGTCGCCTAGTTGAAATGGGCAATCCTAAATAGTGCAGCGGGGGGTTCTGTATGGTCACCCCAGTGGCTTGGGATATAGGACGTTCCAAATAGAGAGCCCCTTGGGAGAGGATGAATAGAACTTTGTGGAAGTTAATTGCCAATCCCGTGAAAGAAGAAAATTGAGCGAGGGCTCTCATGAGAGTGTGAATAGAGTCGAGCTTTACACCACAGAAGAGAAGGAGATCATCTGCAAAAGAAAGCTGAGTCAGTTGTACCTTTTTGGTGCGTGAATGATAGCTGAAATGGGGATTTGCTGCAACTTCTTTGCAAATAAGGGAGCTTAAGGTCTCAATACACATAATGAACAAATACGGCGACAAGGGGTCCCCCTAGCGTAAGCCTTTAACAACATGAAAATAAGATGAGGGGCTACTGTTTATAAGCACGGAGAAGCTAGTTGTAGTGATACATTGCTTCAACCATCCAATAAATTTGGTTGGAAAGCCATATGCGGCCAACATAACCCATAGAAAGTCCTAGCTGATGCTATCAAAAGCCTTTCAGAAATCAATTTTAATTGTATAGTTAAGCATAGAGTGTTGTGTGGTGTGGCCCTTCAAGAGCTCTTGGACAATGAGAATGTTGTCTCCAATTTGGCGATGACGCATAAATGCACTCTGAGAATCGCTAATGAGGGAGGGAAGAACTTGTTTAAGACGTTGCGTCAAAATCTTTGAGATAATCTTGTATAGGACATTGGAGCAAGCAATAGGCCGAAAGTCACTGAAATCAAAAGGGCTAGAGCATTTAGGAATTAGACACAGAAAGGATTTGTTGATTTCTTTGAGTAAGCGGCCAATAGAGAAAAACTCCTGAACAACCCTCGTGATATGGGGTCCTATAATCACCCATGATTTCTGGTAAAAATAAGCATTGAAACCATCTAGTCTAGGTGCTTTACTACCCTCCATCATAAAGACCACCTATTTAATTTCTTTAGTATCAACTAGTTTTATGAGGGAAACTATTTCATCCAAGGAGATTCGTTTAGAGATGATAACAGTGAGGTTAGTAGGAGAGACTTGAGCCATACTGGAAGTCCCAAGTAGTTAGGAGTAGTACCGAATAGCCTCATGCTGGATGTCTTTAAGATCATAGAGTTGACTGCCATCTGCCTTAGTGATAAGATGGATTCAGTTTTGGTTCCTTCTTGCCATAACAGAATTGAAGAAAAATTTGGTGCATTTATCTCCATCTTTAATCCAGTTTACTCGCGCTCTTTGTTGGAGGAGAGAGGAATGATTATAAACGGCATTCATATACTGAAGCAAGGCTTAGCTTTCCCTGGCACGGAGGTAAGGATCTAAAGGAGAGGAAGCACACTCTTACTGGATGGTGATAAGATTTTGTCGGGTGGTTTGTATCATCGCAGCAGTGTTCGGGTATTTAGAAGAGTTGAGCGTCTTAAGCTCAGATTTAATACCTTTGACTTTATGAACACATTGAAATTGCACTGTTCCCCTTAGCTCTACTTTATTACTTCCTTTTTGGTTAAAAAACCTAAGTAGACTTATATTATTAAGGAAGATCCCAAAACTTATGAGGAAGTAATGAGATCTGTAGATGCTACCTTTTGGAAAGAAGTCATAGATAGTGAGTTAGAGTCAATTATGTCTAATAAAACTTAGGTTTTAGTTGATCTACCTCGAGGTTATAAGCCGTTGGAGTTTAAGTGGATTTTCAAAATGAAATTGAGACTTGAAGGAACCATTGAGAGTTTCAAGGCAAGGCTTGTGATTAAAGGCTTTAAACAAAAAGGAAAGATTGGACTCTTTTTATACTTACTCTTCTGTTACTAAAATTGCATCTATAAGGATGTTGTTTGCTATTGCCTGGGTATTTAAGCTTCATATTCACCAAATGAATGTTAAGGCAACTTTCTTGAATGGTGATCTAGATAAGAAAATTTATATGGTCTAGCCCAAAGGGTTTAGAGTTCCTAGTCAAGAACAAAAGGTGTATAAGTTAGTTAAGTATTTGTATAGACATAAATAAGCTCTCAAATAGTGGCATGAGAAATTTGAAAGTAAGATTTTCAAACATGGTTTCACTTCTTATGATGCTGATTCTTACATTTACATTAAATCTGACATCAATGGTTATGTGATCATAACTCTTTATGTGGATGATAGGTTTATTCTTGGTACTCACTTATGTATCAATGATACTACCATGAGTCTGCTAAGGTCTTCCTTTGATATGAAAGATCTAGGACCTATGGACTTTGTTTTGGGAATCTTGATAGGATTGACTCTGGTTTTAGAATGAATCAAATTCATTATGTTAAGAAAATTTTGAAAAAGTTTGGGTACTATAATGTTAAGCCAGTCAAGAGTCCCTATGATGCAAGTGTTGCTTTAAAGAAAAATCTTGGTAGTAGTGCAAACCAAGCTGAGTATACTAAAATTCTTAGTAGTGTGATGTTCTTGATGAACTATTCTCATCCTAATATTGCATACTGTGTGAGTAGACTTAGTAGGTATACTCATAATCCTATTCAAGAGAATTAAAATGAATTGATTCATTTGTTATGAGATATTTGAAAGGTACGATGCATTATGGATTATCTTTCGGTAGTCATCCTCCTATTTTGGAGAGGTATTCTGATGCTAACTAGGTTACGGAGAATGATGATATACACTCTACCAGTGGTTATGTTTTTACCTTAACAAGAGCTGTAGTGTCATAGAAATTATCCAAGCAAACATGTATTGTGAGATCAACAATGGAGGCTGAGTTTCTGGCTTTAGAGCTGGAAGGATAGGAAGCTGAGTGGCTAAGGAATTTGTTAGCAGATATCCCACTTTGGGAAAAATCAATTCCTTTTGTTTTCCTTTATTGTGATTCGCAGGATGCCATTTATATTGTCAAGAACAAGGCATATAATGACAAAAGTAGACATATTAGATTGACATATAAAATTATCTGTACTTTAATTATACATGGCGTAATCTCTTTAGACTATGTCAAGTTAGATAAAAACTTAGCGGATCCATTTACAAAAGCTTTGAGTTGGAAACTAGTTTCAAAGTAAGCTAAAGGGATGGGGTTGAGCCCAATTGTGTAGTAACCTCATATTGGACACCCGTCTTAGGAAACCAAGTTCAATGGGTCAAACAAAGTTATGTGGTGACTACTTATTTAATTTTGTTTATGAAATAATACTAAGATATTTTCAATTGTTAAATTGCATCCCTAGCATGACTTTACTGTGTTTGATGAGGTTGGATTGTTTAATCTTTAATAAGTTCTATAGCCTAAGTTTGGGTGGTGTGTGCAGCACACACTTGATAGACTTACCTACGTGATTGTAGGAGGCTAGCTGCCCTCTTATGAAAGTATTTGGGCTATCTCTCTAGAGAGATCACGAGACCAGGGCATTTTGAGGCTATTATTTCTCTAGCAGGTTCTATCTATGATTTTCTTGGACTCCAGGTTCAAGACTTAGTTCACTTGGTTGTTCACTTATTTTTTTCTTATAAACTATTATAACTTGTTTCTCAAGTTTTGGACTAAGTAAGGGATTGTTGATGTTTTGGTTGTTCCAAAACTTAAATATGATTTTTGTTTTTTAGTTATCAATGTTTCATGCAACATCCATCATTTTATTATACTTTATTACCATGACGTTAATAACGTTTCTTATATTCATGTCTTTTAATTGCCATTGTTATTATACCCCCAACATTCTTATTTTTTAGTATACACATACGCACTATGTGTTGGTTTTTCAATACACAGACACATAACACTACTATTCTCTCTAGCTTCGTTAACCTCACACCCTCGCTCCTTCTCTATATATATACAGAGGTACAAAAGAAGCTTATAACATATGAAAACATCGTTCTTTTTGTCTTAAGGCTAGCGTAACCCATCTTCTTCAAATCTGCTCTTTTTTTGGTTCTTCTGCTTAATTCTCGGAGACAGTTCCTACTCTCTTTGGAGTGCACCAAAGCTAATGAAGAAGGTGTTAACCCTAGGATCGGATCTTGTTTTCCTACTACACTATAGAGGGGAATTTTTGACTTAGGATAGTGATTTTTCATAACCCTTAACTTTCAGATAAGTCATTCCAAGTTAATTATATATGTTATTTCTACTAACAATATGGAGGCGCTTTTTAAGAGGATAAGATTGTAAAACATAATAGAGATCCTAACCATCCTCCACCACCACCACCATCTACACCAACACCACAACTAGCTATTTTGACATATATTGGGGAGTGTATATACTGTTTAAGTGACACCATTGTGCAAATAGCATAGCATCTAGGAGTGGAGATCAAACCTCTAGTATGTCTATAGGAGCTAGTTGTTGTGTGGAGATGGAGCATGTGTCAATAGTCGTAGAGGGAGATTGAGTGCCCACTTTAAGTAGCCTAATGAACATATAGAGCATGATGAGCCCAACCCACTAACTATTAAAGAGCATGCTAAAGATGTAGGTAACGAGAAGTTGAAAGATATTACCACATCAACTAGACCGAGGACATTAGCAACTAAGTCCTCCAAAAAGAGCTTCATGGTGATAATTTCGTTCAAAGATTTAGAGGACTAGTGGGAAATAGTGCCCTACATGCCACCTCCACTACCATCACCTCCTATGGTCCTTGATATAATTTTTATATTTTGTACTTTCTTCTTTTTATGGTTTATATGAATATTATTGATCAAATGTATACATATTTTTATTTTTTACTTATTTTAACCCACTTTTTTCTCAATTTCTTTTTTAGTCCATTTAGCACTTCAATGACACATCTATAAAATAGACTCCATCTTGACTAGACAAAATGACATAAAAGTCAAGGAAGTTCAAGTCCTTTCTATCCCTTAACTCTTTTCATTTTTATTAATTTCTTATATGGCGGAAACATTAAGGATAATGTTTATTTTAAGTACAGGGAAGGGATATAGATTTATAAGAGTACATTCATGCTTAACAATTTTGTCATTATTTTCTCAATAGGAGGAAATTTTCAAAATTTTATTTTTCTTTATAAACAAGATATTGGTAATAATTCATTATAAATTTAATTGTTTTGGTGAATCGGATCGCTTATGTAACTAGTTATAAGTATTGATGAATAAGTGAATTTGATTTTCCCTATGAATTTGGAGAATAAATATTTAGTGATCATTATGATATTATTTGTTTAAGATGTAAGTGCATAGGTGATTGTGACTTCTTTTGAGCATTTTTGTTATCTAACAAAAGAAAAAGAGAAAAAGGAGAAAATAATAATGCATAAATAAATGAGCAAAATAAATTTCACTCCATTGGCTTTGTACTAATAAAAATGTCAAAATTAAAGAGTGGTGCCAATAGCCACTCGACATAGTGACCTAATTAAGTAATTTGGATATTCATAATAAGATGTTTACTCTTACGTAAAAAGGCTAGGTGACTTTTCAAAAAGGTTTTTAATGCTCTTATTTAATTTTATGTTTTATTAATAAAAAACATGTGAATATGTTTGAAATTTGAAGCATGTATTTTATATATGTTTATTTTATACATGGAATTAAGTTTTGTGATTTAGGTTGAAATTTGCAAAGTTATAAAGTAAATTGAATTGTCTTTTCCAATTAATTATAAACGAACCAAATGTGTAATTTGGAAGGGTAGAAATTGTAAAATCTTTAATGAAATTAAAAGAATTAAGGAGCTAGTTATACCATAGCAAATTAGAACTAAGAGCTAATGAACCTAATTCTTTATATTAGGGAACAACTTTTGTTTTACCAAATCAATATGATTCGCAACCCTTCCTTATCTTCCTCACAGAGAATTACAAGTTGGCTTTTATGCTTTTAACTAGTATAATCCTTTTATGTTAACTATCATTGGGATTGTATCTTTATGTCTTCATTTTAGTACTTTCAATATATTGTTTACCTTTTCAAAAGAAGAACATAAAGCAAGAGCATTTAAAGCTTATTTTAAAAGTCACCTATACTTTTTACATGGGTAAATATCTTATTATAAATACTCCCTCTTATTCATCTAAGTCAATGTTCAAATAGATACTAGCTCCACTCTTTAACTTTAACTTTTGTCTTGGTTTAAAACCCTTATAGTGAATTTATTATATATTCATTTATTCAAAATATTCTTTTTTATTAATTCATTATTTTTGATTTGGGATAATGAAAATGCTAAAAAGAATTGACATTTAACTCAATGTATGTATAAGTTATATACATAGTATCATAGTGCAAATTAATTATCCCTTCTTAAAATTAACAAAACAAATTGAACTAAATTTTGTTGTCAAAACTAATAGCTATTTATGGAAACTCATCAAATCACAAATATAATATAACTCATAACGAATCATCTTAATTAAAAAATTTTCAAAAATAAAAAAGTTCTTAAGTTGTTCATTATTAAGCTAATTATAACAAAATTGGCTAACCTATTTGTTAAACCCCTCCACTACATTTAAGTTATGTGTTATCCTCAATGTACAAAATATGCACACACAAAAAAAGAAAATGACAAGAACAATGGAGAGGAGGTGAGAATAATTGGTACTTCCTTGTAAATAAAAGATTGTTGACCTTATCTAATGTCATCAAGATTTATCCCAGGATGGTGAAATTTTCTTTACACTAGCATTTTAGGGTAACGTTGCCTTTATAGCCTTCAAAACTTCATTAAATCTTAAATTCAGGTATGACTAAACATTAAGATAAACTTAAAACCATTAGTTCAAAACTACAAAAATAAAGACAACAACAATAACACTAAGTAGAAATCTCACTAACACGTGGGGTTTACGGAGGTCTAGTAATACGCAGTGTAACACCCTTATACGGAACCTACAACCATCCATACATATAGCAACCAAATTCCTATAGTCCCAATCAGTAGTTGCCATTTCTTATCCTTAAACTAATTGCTTAACATTATCATTTAACAGTAGTAGTACATCTTTATATTTACATGTTAATCCAAAAGAAAACATACAATTTCCTTTAACCATTACATGTACAATCATCTTTGACTAAAAATGCCTTCTAAAAGTACTTTTTCTTTTATCTGTTGGCCTTGGTCCCTACAGATGTTCCTTGTACCTCACTCCTATGACTTGGACTTACATAGATTAACTCTCGTGTTAAGTTTGAAAGTTTAGTGGGGAAAACACTTAGTTTGGATGACCACTCACAACAGTCATCTACCAAGCACACATTCAGAAATAGCATAACTTATACACCATAAATTCACATTCATTCAATGCTCGTGTAAACAATGATGGCACACTTAAGCAAAGTATATAATTTAAACATGCTTCAACATGTTATTCATATGCCATAAATTCACATTTATAAGCCAAGCATTAATACTCAACGGTCATTGATACAAATTATCAATACAATTGTACATCATCACAATTCATTATTACAATCAATAGAAATGCTCATTAATACCAATTATTTACGTTGTCATATTATATTTCTTATTTATATCAATTTAATTTAATTTTTATATTAGGCCTGCACATTTTCTGTGGGTGTGGATAACGGGTGTTATGGACATCCGAAGATGTCAAACTGTGGATACCCAAAGGTATCGAACTGTGGATACCCGAAGGTATCAAACTATGCACATCGGTAGTGTCAAACTGTAGCAGCTACACTATAACCTTATAGGCATGCCTATCTATCCATAACTAAGACAATAGAGTAGGCACTATAACATTTCCTTTAACCATTTGCAAATTTCACAATTCATATATTAACAAATCATGTGAAATATATTTCAAGTCATAAAATCTATATTTTTGTTTATACATGCAATTCATGGCTTACTAAGGGTATCAAAATCAGACTTGTATAATCATACTATACACATATGAGTAATGAATATGCATACAAATCATTTATGTACATGTAAATTTTCTTTGGAATGCATTATGTTCAATCTTATTTTCCAATGTTCATTCTCCCAATTCACATATGGAAAGTCTTATTTCATTTACTTTAGGATTTTGAAAAGTTTCATACAAATTCACAAAGCTTTAGATAAGATTCAGTAAAAATCGAAAACGAAAATAAAGTCAAATAATTGAATTATCTTATGTTTTCTTATGCATTTCAATGTCTTTTCAATCCTATCTTTGTGTTTAAATACTCATTTTGTGTTTACATACAAATTAAAGGATTGAACACAAATATATGCTAAAAGAAAGAAGTTTGACAAAGTTTTTCAATATGAGATGTCGTGGTGTGTTTGTTGGTGTTTCATGGCATTCAGAGGCTACAATCATGGCCTTGACAGAAGCTCGAGCACAAGACAACGATCGTGGAGATTTACCCACGATCGTGATGGAGAGTAGACAAACTAGCCACGATTATGGTGGCATTGACAGAACCTCAAGCATAGGACCACAATCGTGGGGATTCAGTCACAATCGTGACAGAAAGCAAACAAACTAGCCACGATCATGCACTAAGGACCACGATTGTGGCCTGCATGCAGACAGATGCGGGGTCGCTTCCAGATTCAAGTTTTCGAAGGAGAATTTAGATTTTTTAGGCACAGGAAAACCCTAGGGTTTATCTTAAATGGAAGATACTATATAAAGAAAGAGGAATGACCTAGAAAGCAGCTCTCCAATCTGCCACTTTTGGAAAAACTCCAAGAAGAGAGAAGGAGAACCAGAGAAATTATTGTGAAAGCTTCAATAGTTTCTTTACTTTTTAGCTATAGTCTTTTGTTCATTCGTTACTTTCCATAAGCTTAACTATTCTCTTCTAGTTTCAATTCTTTATTTTCATATGTACGAATCTATTAATATTCATTCCATTATTTTAAAGCTTTCTTAGTGCTAATCATATTTTCTTATGTTTTAGAATATTTAGAATGAATGTTTGATGGGTTTTATAGTTGAAATTTATAAATCTTGTAAGGAACCTTTATGTTATATCAATGGATGTTATTAATTCAATTTTCCAGCTATATTCTTGGTTGATTGAGCTTATTTATGTGCTTTTTTAGGTTTGAATTATTGAATATTTGAATGTTTAATGGTTTATGTTATAGGTTTCAGTTTATTTGTGATGCTTTTGATTAATTTGTGCTTAATAGTTAGAATTTATGTATGTTATTAGGTTCATCATTAATTAATTTAGGTTTTTGTGCAAGTCATATGTGCTGGAATTTTTATTTTGATGCAATTAGTTTGGGTTATGATTAATTATTTGTTAGCATGAAGAGTTTTGATTTCTATTAAGTTAGTTTTGAATTTTGGTTTTTATTACTTCGTTTATAATTTCCAGCCTTGGTTTTATTTAATTAAGTATGATTTTTGTTTATTTATTGTATATTTTGCTTAATACAAACATGTTTGTCTAGAGTACTTAGGGGTTTAGAGATATTATAAGCATGAAGGGATGGAAATTGTGAGAATGAAGTTAAACTTGTCTTGAATTGATGCTTGTAGGTCTATGTTGGTTTGAGATTTAGGATAAATGTCGTGAATTAGGAGTTACTTATAGGCTTCATCACCCTTTAGGTAACTTTCTAATCTGAAGGCTAGGGTTGAGCATGTGACATGTAATAGTCCATAGTGATTCCTAAAAGTAGCAATAGGTTATTTGAATTTGTCAGGATATTTAATCAACCAATCTAGGATCCCATACCTTTAGGTTACACCTTCCGAGCTTATGAGTAGGTGGCCTAAGTTAGTTGTTTTTTAGTACCTAATGCATCTTCGCTATTGAACTTAAAGAGCCTATTCTAGGTTATAGTGGACTTCGGGGCATTTTTAGAGGTTATTAGTTTTGCCTATTTTAAAGAAATTAAGGGTTTGAGACCTTAATTGAGTCTATAGGCTAACACCATGATGAGAGTACCTTTTATTTAAATTTAAGGATCAATGAACATCCCGGAATCCCGAAGATATCTCCAACCCACTTCTTTACCATTGTTATTAGTCTTTTATAAATTTGCTTTGTTTTTGTCTTTTTGTTTATGTTTATTACATTTTAGATGTTTCATTTTCATCATTTCGGGGTGTTTTGTTTTCTTTTGTTTTGTAACATTTGAAATAGCATTTTCATCCCAGCTCTTTGTGGTTCGACCCTAGCTCACCATTTACTACATAGTTTGGTAGCTAGGAATTTATTGTTTGGTAGCTAGCGACAAGTTATCACAGTGCAATTTGAGCTAAACCCCAAAGTGGTCTAAAAATAGGCAAACCATCAGTCCAGGAACAAATCACATGATGGTGTCTAGTTGTTCCTTAATATTAGTATAAAAAATGTCAAAACTAGGTCTTGTTGTCTTCTAGGCATTTATCCATTTGAGTCTCTAGTTTCTATATCACTAACAATCAGACCATTTCTATATCAATAACAATCAGAGCATTTGGATTTCTAAATCATGAGATATAGACACAATATCGTAAGCTACTCCAAAATAGAGGCAACATCATGTCACCATTTTCGATCTCAATTTCCAAGGCCATAAAGTCATAATTAAGTTAGGGTCCCTTCTAAAGATTTTTAGCTCTATGTATTAAGTTGCATATTCAACTAAAATAATACAATTTGGAGTCTTTAGGCTTAGTTGTGACTCAAACAATGTGACTGACTCAAATAAACCCTAGATAGAATTCCACCACACAATACTCTCTTGTCATATTCATCCAATTCTATTCAAGATAACACCAAAATAACACCAAAGTATCATCCCAACAACCATTCCACATCCAAATTAATCCTTTTACACATTCAGATGTACAAAAATACAGAAATTAACTAAGTGAAGTCCCAACCCTTAAAATTGGCTGTGTAGTTCTTCTTATGCTTTTCCTTCCCTTCGTCTTTAGCTTTGCTTGAATTAGCAAGTGAAAATGATGGGATGAAGAAGTTGAAATGGAGAGGAGAAAAATCTGAAGTTAAGCTATCAAAGTTTCGTCCATCTTTCCTCTCCATATGCCTTTTTATGAATTTTCTAGTCTTAGACACAAGTTTCAATCCCATTGGACCATATGTCACAATCCTATTATACCATATATTACAATCCCATTGGACCACGTGTTACACTTATATTGGACCATGTGTTAAAATTATATTGGACCATGTGTTACAATTCTATTAGACCATATGTTCCAATTTTATTGGACACACATGCTTTAATCTTATTAGTCCATGAGTTGACTTTAGGAAAATTTCATATTAGTCCTTCTTCCTTTAATTCCCACATTAGCTTATAAAATTATCAACTTATTTCATTCCCCTATGTCTTAAGTTTCTAACGGCATAAATTTCATGAAATTTGGTTAATATATCAGGAGTTATACCCCAAAAACTATAGAATGTTTGAAAACAAGGACAGTAATCAAAACTCAACTTTAAAACAGAATTCAAACTCTTATAGGTAGAATCAACTTTTGATTCCTTCATTAAAGTTTTAAAGCTATGTCTCTAGTTTAATGTTCAATTGAAATTATCCAATTTGGAGGTCTACAGGCCAAGATATTACTAAATTACAGAAATCTATTTGGTGGAACCTATCCATTCAGGTAGGTAAACATCCCAAATCAACTAACTTTAGTCTTATCATGCGAAAGCAACACAAAAATACATCCAATTTAACCAAAACATCCCATTTACTTATGGAATTCTTCTTTTATGAATTATCCTTACATCACATTCATAAATCCAAGCAAAAATATCGAAAACCCATACATATCTCACGTGTAAGTATGTATGTCCATGTCGAAGAGAACAAATTATCCATTTACCCTTGTCTTTTACATTAAGTACCAGTATATCTCTTACTGTACTTTGATGTGCTTCATTCATTATGGTCACTTCTTAATACACCCTAGACATGATATAGTACTTCCAGGGTATATGTTGGGGTGTTACATGCAGCGTTACCCCTAACTAGTATAGAGACTATTTCCAAATGACCCACATGAAGAGGAAAAATAATAATAATAATGATAATAAGAAAATTAATAATAATAATAATAATAATAATAATCATAGTAGTAGTAGCAGTAACAACAACAAGAAGAAGAAGAAGAAAAAGAATAATAATAATAATAATAATAATAATTATTATTATTATTATTATTATTATTATTATTATTATTATTATTATTAAAAACAAAAACAACAATAAAAAAACTACTAAAACAAGATAGGAAAAAAAACTTAGGCTAAATCCCTAAGAGGTAAGTACTACCTATTTATAAGTATAAGCTAACTACAAAAGGAAAGAGATAAAAGACTTATGGAAAGTGCAATGATCTTTTTAAGTACATCATTTAAGCCACCCTGATCTGATCTAGTGAACTATGTCATCATTAATTTCTCCGTTGCTCCAAATGATAGGTCCTAAATATTTAAAACACTCATTGTTACTGTATAACTTCTGAACTAATCTTTGCTTCCATATTAGTAATCACCCTATGTTCTGAAAAGTTACACTCCAATATATATATATATATATTATTGCCTCCCAACTAGCAATTCTTTGTGAGTCTTTTAACTGGACTTGTTTATATGTACATCATTCAACCTAAATCTATAAGTAGTAGCTTGCTTCTAACTATTTTCTGAAATCAGGGATCATTACCTTATAAATATTCCATGTTGAGGATAGTAAAGGTATATGGCATCAAATTAATAAAACTAAGTAAATTCACTAATTTCCTTTTTATCAACAAACTACTAATAGAATAAGAAATAATAAAATTCTCTACATCTTCAATTGAATTTGAAAATTTGTTCTATAGGAAGTAAGAGCCCTCGATACTTAAGATGACTACCGACAATTCCTCAACAACCTCCTTTTTTAGCTCCCTCTTTCTCTTTTTCTTCCTAAACAGTAGCCATTTCTTCCTCTTCTTTCTATTCTTCTTTAAACTCCTTGCTTCTCTTTGGAGAGAAGTTGAATGAGTTATCTAGTTAAAAATTCTATGTTGTGGATGGAGGAAAGATGCTTTTCAATTCTTTAGAAGCAAGCCTCAGTTGTAGCAATGGTTTTCTTAGCCAACTCCTCAAGATGTTACCCCTCCTTTCACTAATATTATTGTAGAAATTCAGGTGGAGCTTCATCATTCCATACAAAGGTGGGATAATCTCTCCACACCAGGTTATAGGTACTAATAGAGGAGGTTTTTAGAGGCTAGTTCCATATAACATTTGGATATTTATACAGTTCCCACACATTATAAGACATATATCATTCGTGATTAGGTGGCCAACAGCACATCACTAATACTGGTTGAGCTTCCAAATACATGTTAACATATCTCTTATTCCAAGCTTCTACTATCACTATAAGTGCCAGTATATTGTAATCTCCTAGAGAATACTATCCCTTCAATCCTTCCATTGCACTTGGTAGTTGTAGCAATAAATACCCAAATCCTAAAAATAAGTTATAAACATAAGGACAAAATAAAGAAAGGTCTATGAATAAATAAATAAATATAAAAAGGAAAAAACTACCTAGGTTAGTAAAAATAAATTGAAAGCTTAAATAACATGAAAAATGATTATATTAATAAAAGGGTAATTACTTAAAAATGCCCAAACTTTCTTCAATTTTTCAATTATAACCCAAACTTTAAAAAGTAGCAATAAAATGCTTAAACATTCAATTTTTTTCAATTTTAGCCCGACGTTAGTCTCATCATTGTCTTTACTGACGTGACATAGTAACGTGTCAACGCCCCTCCTTAATTAGACACCTCAGCTAGTTTAGCTGAAGATTGTCTGATTAGCAACACGATGTCGTTTAGCTTTGAGAGTAAAACGACATCATTTTAACTAAAATCAGATGAAAAATCTTCTGCCTCTCTTCTCTGTCTCTTCTTTGTCGCACAATGCTAAAAACTCTATAACCTAAAATCTCCCAAATCCTCCAAAGGTGGTGCTTTTTCTATTGCATTGGTGCTTCTTCTATCTCTGTGATTTCGTGCATTGGTGCTTATTCTATCTCTGTGATTTCTTCGTCAGGTAAAAACTGAAGAAGCGATCATCGGACTTCATGTGACACCGACTAGGGTATGATTGGTCCTCTCTCTCTCTATTCTAATTTCCACTCCGATTAGAGTAACTGAATGCATGATGGTCGACTTGCATTTCAACTTGTCTGCAAATGACTTATGCTTTTAAAAAATTGAAGTTGTATTATGCTAGGGTTCTAAAAGCACAAATCCAATTTGTTGAAATAGGGTTTCAAATTGGATTTGTGTTTCCAGAAAATTGACTTGTATTGTGCTAGGGTACTAGGGTTTCAAATTGGATTATGGTAGGGTACGATTTGTTTGTTATTGAAAAGGAGGATTGACTTGTATGTGTACATAGCAAATTGAAGAGAAAAACCTTGAATACTCATGCACTTGGTTTTTAGTATGAAATGTAAGTCAAATAAAAAACATCAACTACATTGAATACATGATGGTCGATTCATACTTTGTTTTCTATTGTATGCAGAATATATAATTTTTTGTAATTACTAAAAAATATGACCTTCCATAGTCCATAGCCTAAATATTCAATTATGTTGACCCCCGGAATTTTTCGTTAAATTAAGCATAATAGTTTAGGAAATAAGCATGAGATTTGAATTTTTGCCTTAGAATAATTTTTGGGATCATGATAGAATCATTTTTGGAGATTAATTAT
>JAOTJB010130765.1:0-19372 GCA_027123815.1 Erythroxylum minutifolium | reverse complement strand
AAATTCTTATAAGAATATTCAACGAAATACTAAGAAATATAATATTAATGCCCTTATAATTTTTTAAAAAAATCATGCCCTCATAAGTCATTTTACACATCAACAGCTAATGCTAAATAACTAATTTTACCAAATATCTTTAATAAACTGCTAATATTATCTGCTGATCAAATCAGCTGATATAATCAACTATCAGCTAACCGCTAATAGAATTAGCTAACAGCTAATACAATCCGTTGTTTGCCAAACAGGGCCAAAACTTAGTTAAGATAAAAAGATATAGGCCCTATTTGGCAATCAGTGAATTGCATTAGCTATTAGCTAATTCTATCAGTGGTTAGTTAACAGCGGATTAATATAGTTGATTTGACCAGCGGATACATCATCTATTTATTTAAAGATGTTTGATAAAATTAGCTATTTAGTATTAGTTGTTTATCTGTAAAATGACTTATGAATGTATGAATTAAAAAAATAAGGACATCAGTATTAGTTGTTTATATCTTATTATTTCTTTAAATACTCTTATAAGAATTTAGATAAAGCAAAATAAGTTAACATCATTATTTTCTCCAATATCTTCCATCGAACTTTAAGAGCATTGAAAGCCCTCTCAATACAGCTTATCAATGATGAATGGACTTCTCGAGATTTTATTGAATTTGCAAGGTCAACTCAAGAACTTGAGAGATCACTAAAATGCCATTAAAAATAAGTTTGAGAATGGGTTCGGCCAGATCACACCAAGAGTTTTTCCTTAAATGCACCACTAACAAGTTTAATATGAAATTGAGTTTGTAAAAATGATATCGATTTAATTTCTAATTTAACGAAATCTAAATTTTTGTTATTTTAATTTTTTAAATTTTGAAAATTTTGAAAATTGAAACTATATTTTTTAATATATTAAATTAAAATATATTAATCTCTTAAATTTTAAACTTAGATAAAAATAATTAATTTAAATTTGACTTGTTAATTTTAAGTTAAATTGAATTGAATTAAACACAATTTACAAGAGATAATAATATTATATGCTAAATATTGATATAAAAAGGGAATTTAATATCGGATCTATACAAAAGTAATTAACGTAATATAATTAGAGATAACAAATTTAAAAATATTTAATTTTTTGAAAATTTTAATTTATTATCATATATTTTTAATTTTTAATTTAATAATTAACTTTTTAAAATTTTTATAAATTAAGTCAAATTTATATCTCTATCTCTATCTCTATCTTTCTCTATCTCTATCTCTATTTCTATCTCCTTGAGTAATTTATAATAACTTTTGGATATAATAGTCTTTTACTCCCTTAATTTCTTAGCCATCGGAGGAAAACGCTCCTCATAGTAACGTTTTCAAAATTAGCAAACTGGGTTCAATCCACCAACCTAATTGCTAATTACCAAATGTAATTATCAACAGTTTGATATGGTCAAACAACTAAAACCTTTGAATCTGCCAAAAAAATGGCTGATAAGTCATTTACTAAACAAGTCAATATTTTTTGTTTATCAATAACTTTTAAAATTGAGACAGCTTGAATTGAGCTCCTACGTGTTCATTGTCTTGGTATTTCAATTGAGATTTGTTGCTACATAAAACAAATGTCAAGAAGTTAATTTCGCATATTGACTGTAGCTGCATAAATTCACGTGAGTTATTTAGAAACAACTTTACTGCTAATTAAGAGTAAGATTGCGTATTATTGAACCTTTCCAGATTATACATCTCAATAGGATTTCTTATGGGTATTGTTGTTGTTCTTGTTGTTGATTATAGTTGCATAAATTAACAAAATGGTTAGTCTTTTAATTATTATGGGAAGTAAGTTCTTCAATTTTTTTACAAATTCAATTATTAATGTAGAAACAAATTCAACTAGCAAACCATTGCACGCCACTGTACGTGCTTATTTTTCAAAAAGCAAATATGAAGAGCTTATAATGTCATTTTTTTAATTTTCTTTCCTTTCAACAATCAAATCGCTTGCTTAAAAAATATTTTTAATAGCACTTTTTGTTAATCTTGCTTTTGCATCCTTTATTTGGCAACTAATGTAACTAATTTAATCACTTTATGTCGAATCAAATTGAGTAAGTGGGTTAGAAAAGGATTTGATTGATGCCAAAAAGAAGGAATCTTCCTGGTAGTTTAATATTTTCTCACCTGCTGCTTTAGTCTGCATTCAATTGATGCATCAGACTTTCCTTTCTAGTAAAAGACGCAAGAGGGCACTAATTTATTGACTGTTTGCTTTCTGTTTATTGTCCAATGAACTCCTGATTTTGGATGATTTGAGTTCCGTTATTCTTACTTAATTGTGTTTGGACTTTAGAGAAAGGGTAAAACGCACTTGAGATATGACTTCTTTCTTCTTTTTTTTTTGAAATATAGGCAACCTACTTACAAGCGACTCTCCCTCGGAAATCTACTGTTAAGTCTCCCAACTCAAACGGAGGGCAAATCAAAATATGAGGATCATTCGTTAGATAACAAGCATATTTCGCAACTAAAAGCTGTATGAAGGTGAAATTATGACTCCATAGCCAGAGGCTCCTCAATGCCACCCTCGAGCTCAAGGTGGCATCTCACTAGTTTCCAAGGGGCCAACAGATTCCTTATCAACAGCCATATGGGAAAAAATAACACCTGTAAAATGCTTTTCCCAATTGCTTTTAACACCATGTATTGAAACCGTGTATACATCGGACATAACCAAATGCTTTGACAAACTTGTCTTACACCATGCATACATCTGTCAAAAGACTTTATGCGTAAAACATCTGGACAAATTCTTTAATGAGTTTTGCATGAAAAACTACATCCGTCTCTCATACATAAACAAAAACTCACTTCTCTATTGTATCATTTTCCGTGAAACCTGAAAATTCCAAAGTATTAAAAATTTTGCAAACTTTTCCGTAAACTCCTTTGGCACGAACAAAAAAATAAAATCAAGCAAAACGAAATAATAAGAATACCAAAAATTTGTTAACGCAGTTCGGCACTCCTTGTCTACATTTGCGGGGCCCTCACTCAGATTAAATCTTTCACTGAAAATATAATATGTTTACTCAAGACTTTACAGAGCCTACTCCACTCACTCTTGAAACTATCTCTCTAACTCACTACCCGTGAAAGATTTTCACACCCGATAACACGATCGACTCGTGTTAACCTCGTCAGAGGATTTTTCTAACTATTTTCACTCAAAAACAATCAATAAAAATAACTCAAGTATTTAACTAAATAAGAACTGAACAATAAAATACTTGAGATAAAAAAGAAAGACTTCCCTATGTTGGAGACCCACTGTGTTTTTTCACAAAAACATGACACAACCTAGATGAAGACGTCTTAAAGAAACTGATGAGCTGAACCACTTCACTTCTATAACACCACAGACACGATATTCATCTTTTCATGTCTCCTACATGCACATCACCGCACTCACTATTTCACTGATCATTTAGTTCACCTCACTCCAATGCCATACACTCACGCCAATACCCATAGCCACACACACACCTTGAAAATAGACTTCTGCTGTAGAAAGAAAAGATGTGGACATCACTCACTGGAGAATTTTTGCGATAGCTACTTCACGTTAACATGTATGAGACCCACACAAAAAGGAAAAACAATTCCAATGACCAGAACACAACAGCCAAAATAACACACACCCCTCAACTTCGTTTCAGCCTCTCACTTCTTTGATAGCATCCTTCAATAGAGATATTCATCAACAAAAAGAAATTTAGACCAGCCAACGATATCTTCCTTTTGTTACACAACGACGCACACACGCTAATTACTAACACACCTGTTCTTTTGAATGCCACAAACTTCTATACAAAAAGGACTTCTACCGTGGAGTAAGGATAAACAGAAATCCCACATAATAAGAGTTCCACTTCAATTCAAATATAAGAGTTTCACTTCAACACCATCACTTCAACAGCTTCAGTAATTTTTACCACATCAGTAACATCCTAAATACTCATGTGTCCCGCCATTTTAATAATTAATTATGTATGTCCAATTAAAATGCCAAAATAAAATAAAAGATGTGTGTGTGTGTGTGTGTGTAATATCCTAACAATCTCCTCCTTTTTGGTATTTTTGTCACAACCCTTGAACTCCACACAAATGATCATAATTGGACATATAATAATGAGATTTGCAATGCTCCCCCTCAATGTAATATAACATATCAATTAACAAAACACATCAGAAAAAAATTACAGACTTATCTGATCTGAACTGTTCTCCCCTTTTGAGACAATACATGCCAAAAAGTCAAAATTAAGAAGCTCCGGGGAAGCGAAGAACTCGCTTCTTTAAATTCCAAAGAGCATCAGCGGCTACTTGAACGATGCCTTCAATCCGTTCAATTTCAGCAAAAAGAGCTTCATGCGGGTTAATTGAAGTTATCCCCGTGGCATCCGAGAGACCCAAAGTAATATATGGCAAATCTACCACCAGTGGTTGCCAAAAGATCCTCAGAGATATATTCATTAATGCCACCAACTTAAGTATGCTTGACTCAATCCTGGGGACGTCATGGGCATAGAAAAACTGTGAGATCAAGCATGGAAAATATAACAGTGAATGAGGCTTACTCTCAATAGCTAGCATTGCGTCAATAAGGAGACGACCAAGGTTGAATCTCACGCCAGTACCAATCGCATAAATCAACTTGGCCTGTGCCAAGTAAATACTAACAACATGCGTACTAGGCATCCAGTTAGTCACAACCAATTTAAACAGCACAAAATATTTTTGAGTCAGCATAAACGATCGAAGAACAGAATTGGAAGGCCATACAGTCAATTTACCACCAGTTAAGACCGTAGCAATCAGATCATTTGACACAGTCCATTCATCATCATAAACCAAATCACTAATCAAGTTATCAAACCCCAGAAACAAATTTAAACGAGGAGCATCAAACTGTACTACCCGACCCCGCACATAAACAACTCCAAAAGACACAGCATTCACATTCAGAATATCATGAGTTAGATTGCAATAAAATTCATTTACCAGTTCGGAGTCATAATTCTTCGAGAGAAGTGAAGCTTGCAACAAAGTGCATCCTGACAATAAAATATGCAACCCGTGATGTTGAAACTCATCCAAATTGATCAGTCGATCAAAAACAAACCCAACATCCTTAAGGGTAGTCCATTTCTGTTCTGCTGCAGAAGTATAAAACTTGAATGAAATGGCATCATCCACTTTCAATCAGGTAGAGAAATGATGGCGAGGTGGGCGAATAGTTCTCTGACATCGTATCTTTGTTCGTTTCCGAGGAACCGTAGGAGGCACAGGTGATGGAGCAGATGTTGCAGGAGATGCTTCGGAATCCGTGGCAGATTCTTCAATCATTGATAAAATAACATATGTGACGTCATAAAGTGGATATGCTTTATCCTGGATGAACGATGATGTCAGGGATGTCAATAGGAGCTGCCAAAGAGGACTTAATTCCAGTGAAACTTTTGCCAGATGTTGGATTCAGTAGTAATCTACTTGAACGTTGTGTTAGAGTAGCTGGTTATTTATCAGAACCTAAAGCTACAACCTTCTCCCTGTTCCTTCCCATAGTAATTGATCACACTCAATGAAATTTTAACCACAATTAATCAAAGATCAATAAACCAGTAAGTTCCAACCACCCAGTAGATTCCAATCATAACATAGTAATGTGAAACACAGTTAAAAGCTCACAACACAAAAGTTCAGCCAATCTTCACCAAAAAGAAAATTCGTACACAACCACAAATCTTCTTCGGAAATTCCAAAATTCATAGCAGTACCAAAATTTAGATGACAACCAAAATCAATTTCAATTTCATAGAATGCCCAATCAACTTTGGCAAAGAGTTCAAATTAGAACCAAAAGGAGGCAATGTCGTAGAAAATGGGTCTTCAATAGACAATGACAGCATTCACAAAAATACCCAATCCATGGTTCAAACTAAAGGTCGTGGGTAGTATTAGAGCAATCCCAATCAGAACCCACAAAAGAAATAGAACCAAACCTTGACTAAGAAGTGTTGTGAGATGAGGTTCCACTGAAGGGAGAGCTTTAAAATGGCAAGAGAGTAAAAGATGACCAAATCTAGTCCACTCCCTCAATCTTCGTGAGAGAGCCGAAAACAAGATATAGGTGGAAATGTTGCAGAGGAGGAGACGCAAATGCAGGTGGAGAAGAGGCTGCGGTATAGACAAACAGAGGAGGCAATGTGCGGTAATGATAAATAAAACATTGAAGGGATTTTAAAACCTTTTGGCAAAACGCAGCGCAGCTCCTTTTTTTATCTTTTCTTTTTCCTTTTTTTTGATATTTTCTTTTTAAAAAATAAAACATAAAAATAAATACAATAATAATGTAAGGCACAGAGTCCCAAAGCTCCTCTGAGAAGTTCAAACCTTACTACATCAAGAGGTTTCGTGAAGATATCTGTCAATTGCTTTTCTGTAGATACATGTGACAAAGTGACCATTTTGCTTTCCACAAGCTCTCAGATGAAATGATACCGGAGATCAATATGCTTCGTTCTTAAATGCTGAACTAGATTCTTCAAAATATCTATGGTGCTTTTGTTGTCGCATAAGATAGTCAACTCATTCTGATCAATTCCATAGTCTTTTAACATCTGTTTCATCCAAAGAAGTTGTGAACAACATCTACCTACAACGATGTATTCTGCCTCAGCGATTGATAGTGAGATTGAATTCTACTTTTTGCTATACCAAGAGATCAAGTTGTTTCCTAGGAAGAAACAACCTCCTAAAGTACTTTTCCTATTGTATAAGTTTCCAGCTCAATCCACATCACTATATCCAACTAGATAAGGTGTTGAGTCAGATGAATACAATATCCCAAAATCAGATGTTTCGCTAACATACCTGATGGTCCTCTTTACTGCTGTCAGATGTGTTTCTTTTGGGTTGGCTTGATAGCCAACACTAAAATAGATATCTGGCCTGCTTGCAGTCAAGTATAATAAGCCTCCAATCATACTTCGATATAAACTCTCATCAACACTTTTTCCATTCTTATCTCTGTTTAATTTTGTTGAAACACTCATAGGTGTTCTTGCATATCTAGCTTCTCGAGACCAAACTTCTTGATTAAGCTCTTGGCATACTTGGTTTGTGCTATAAAAATTCCATCCTTCGCTTGTTTAACTTGCAAACCTAAAAATAAATTTAGCTCGCCTACCATACTCATTTCAAATTCAGATGTCATCAATTCAACAAACTCATCTACCATCATTGAATATGTAGCTCCGAACACAATATCATCAACATAAATCTCAACAATCATAAAATCATATTTGAACTTTTTAATAAACAGAGTTTTGTAGACACTACCTCGTTTATACCCTTGCCTAATGAGAAATTGTGTAAGCCTTTTGTACTAAGCTCTTGGTACTTGTTTGAGACCGTAGAGAGCTTTCTTTAGCTTAAAGACGTGATCTGCATGAGATGAGTCAACAAATCCTTTTAGTTGCTCGTCATACACTTCTTCTTGAATAAATCCATTTAAAAATGCACTCTTTACATCCGTTTGATAAAGCTTAAATTGCTTTACACATGATATACCCAATAATAGTCTGATAGATTCAAGTCGTGCCACCGGTGCAAAAGTTTCGTCAAAGTCGATACCTTCCACTTGAGAGTATCCCTAAGCTACTAGCCTTGCTTTATTTATGGGAACATTACCCTGCTCATCTGTTTTATTCTGAAACACCTATTTTGTTCCAATTACATTAGTATCCGATGGTCTTGGCACTAATTCCCATAAATCATTTCATGTAAACTGAATCAATTCTTCTTACATAGTTGTTGTCCAAAATTCATCTTATAGTGCTTCTTTAACACTCTTTGGCTCGAATGAAGATGTGTAACACAAGTAGCCTACAAGTTCTCAATAATCAACCCTTTTTCTTTCTCTTATTTTTCTTCTTTCGTTAACATCTCCACTAATGTTTTCTACTAGATGATTTCTTCAGATTCGAGATGAAGAATCTCAGTTCAAATCAACTTCTAGCGTTTTGGGTTATTCATCATCCGAAGTAACTGAAAGCTCTTCAGTTCGCGCAGTTACTTCCTCAGTAGTAACTAATTGTAGATCAGTTCCTACAGTTACTTCCTCAGTAGCAACTAACTGTAGATCTAGGTAATCCTTTAATCTCGTCTCGCTGCTTGTTTGGGCTAATTTGGATGGTTGATTACGTTGATTCTCTTCTACCACTTATCCATTCAACAAAGATATATCATCTATCACAACATTTAAAGACTCTTGCACTTTCTTTGTTCTATGATTGTATACTTGGTAAGCTTTACTATGAGTTGAATAGCCAATGGAAATTCCTTCGTCACTTTTGCTCTTGAATTTTCCAAGCTGTTCCTGATCTCTAAGAATATAGCACTTCGAAAATATAAAAGTAACTTACATCTGGTTTCTTTCCTTTCCAAAGTTCATATGAAATCTTGTTCAAAAAGCTTCGAAGATATACTCTGCTACAATGTTTTAAAAACTAGACCGGACATCGAACCGGTTAAAGGAAAGGTTTAAGGTTTAGAGGTTCAACCGGTAGTGAACTACTATAAAACCGGTATATAATAAATAAGAAGTAAAACTTATAAAAATAAGTAAAAATAAAATATTTTATTGAAATAAAAAATACAACAATGTCTATTATTATATAATGAATTAATAATAAATAAATATGAGTATAATATAAAGCTTAAAATAACAATAACAATAAAAATTAAAATTGCATTTCTAAAGGAGGTTACGTCTCATCATCGTCAAAAGCTCTAAATTCTCCAACGCTATTTAAAGATTCATAAATTACGCTTAAGATATGAACTGATCATCAGTAGATGTTCTTAATTCATTCATTGAGACAAATACATTTTCTTCATAAATCATTTTTTCAAGTTTATTATAATCAGGATCATGCGATGGTTCTTCTTCTTCGATCCAAAAATCAGTATGAAATAGAGTTCTAAATAGTACAAAAATTGATATAAAATGGAGTTCTAAATATTACAAAAAATTTAAACCAAATAATTCTAATTGTTACAGAAAACTAATTGGCCCTGTCAGTTGGTTTTGGCTTAGGTCAAGATATTCAATATTTTCCCACTTAGAAATTTTGGTTATATTTCCGTTAAATTAATTGTTAGATAGATCAAGCACAACACAACTTTAGTCAACAAGGGAAGTCCATCCATAAGTGCATTTGAAGACAGGTTGAGGAGACGTAGAGTTATTAACATGATCATACTTACAGGCCTTTGAAAGAGGATGTTATGACGTTAAGTGACATGCTAAACCAAATTACAGAACTAATTTATGCTACTAAATAAGAATAAATTCAAAACAAATGGCCATATCAACTAGTACACCGTGACTAATCTCTGGAGTGTATCCCACATGATTAAGAAGTGCCTGGATTACACAACTTCCAATGAGAAGCTAAAGCAGCTAAGCAACAAAGAAGTGGCCGTATTTTTGTCAATGTTATATTGTCAAGAAAGAAACTACTTGACTTTGCTATGCCAAATTTGCATACATCTTCCAAACAAATTTTGTTAGCCATGCACACGAAGCGAGTAAAAGCAAGAAAAGAAACCTCATCTCAGTTAAAACTCTTTTGACTAGAAAATCATAGAGATGCTGAAAATTTGATTGAAGGGGGATCACATTAACTTACGCATTCTGAAGAATCTTACTGACAGATAGGAAATGGTTGTTTGACCACCTTTCTCTCCTGTTCACAAAAGAACTAAATCTTGACTCTTTTATACTTCATAGTTTGAATACTGTTGGAAATATTGTCTCTCCTTTGATGCCATAACTGCCAAATTAGTTCTCCAGTTTTCCATCTGCATCATCCTCCAACTGCGCCAGTGTTTTAAAAGAACATATACAGAGTGACATGAAAACATATGATTCAAGAGAAGCAAAATAAGTATGATTGAGCATTCAGATAAATTTTCCACATTTGCAAAAACTTGAGATGATACAACGACATTTGAGGGCAAACACTCCCGTGCCAGTCCTGCATGCTCTAATATCTCCCTAATCCTTGCAGCTACACAGAAATACAAAAATTCTCAATTTGTGAACAAGAAATGCAAATTCTCATAAAGAATTAAAGGTTCTATCAAGAAATAAATATAGCCTACAAGTACGAAATTTTTCTGTTTGCATGAGCACAAATCATAACACTTCACTAGAATATAGCATGCCTAGGCAATAAATCGAAACAAATAGAAAATCCCCAAAACCTTGTGCACGATATTCAGCAGCTTTCTGGCAGAAATCATTGGCAACAATAACAGCAGCTTATGTCTTAGCCTGAGAGACAATTGCTAAATTGTATAAATGAGCAATGCTACGAGGAGTGTATTCAAACTCTGGAACATCTTTTCCTGCTGCATCAAATTGAGAGGAGAGTAGTCAAGCCTTGAGCTCTGCAATTCTAGCAGCATCACTACTAGTCTTTGCTTCAGTCCCAGGGGGATCTACTCCAACAATTATATCACTCATTGGCTTTTCACAGAATTTCAATACAGTATACCAACCTACACAAGAAAGCAACAAAACAAATACAACATAAATCTCACATACTCAGTAGGTGATTACAAAAATCCGAACCCAACATTTTGGATTGCCCATAACACAAACAGACACTTGCCATACAAACCATTTGGTCCTTCTAATTTTCCATTAAAAGTTCATAAATTTGATGTCTTTATCATATCAGCATCCAATTAAGTTTCCATTTACCATCCCAAGTGCACTAATCTCCAAAATATAACCCATTCAGAAAAACTCAACAACAGAAAACCAAAAAAAGGAATAAAAAGATGAAAGCTTCAAAACTTCTGTTCACATTGCACTAAGCATATCCAAATTAAAACAACGAGAATACACAGACAGAGCTAAGAGTGGCCGACCAGTAATCTGCGCTCAACTAATCCACAAAACTGGAAAATGAGTAAAAGAATAATCGATGGAGGGCAAGATGAGAACTTTAATTAAAAAAGAAGCAAAAAAGAGAGAAAGACGCTGACCCAGATGACATTAGCTATGGTTGTAGAGTTCAAAGTAAGCGCAAAAAGAGTATGAACTAATGAAAATGTTGGATCGATGAGAAACCTGGTAAAATTAAGGGCTAATAGCTGTTCCTGAACAGCTTCATTAGCTTGTTGTCCAGCTGAAAATAGGAAGCTTCCGAACCAATCCAAAATGCTACCATCACCCGAAGTATACACAAAAGCGGATATTTTGCTCAAGATATCGGTAAATTTGTGAAATCCTTAGTTTATTTAGATCGATAGAGTTAAGAAGTTTGAAACGAAATGGAGGCGGTGAGAGATGGTGAAGAGAAGAAAGTGAAATGGGGAGGAGAGGGTTCGATGAAATGAAATCTGAAGTTTGAAGAGAAGAGCTTGATTTCTACATCTATGGAGGTCGTGAGAGATGGTGAAGAGAAGATCAGAAGATGGTGAAGAGAAGGCGGTGAAGAGGAGAGGAGAAGCCCGAGCCTTCGATGAAATGAAACTCAGAAGTTGGCTTCTAATGTATTTGGAGTTTTGGACCGGTTCGACAGGTTGGACCGGTTGGACAAAAACCGGCCGGTTCGCTGATAAACCGGCCGGTTTTAATACATAAAGGTTATTAGGTGAAACCGAACCGGACCACTGGCCGGTTCAAACTTTTTCCGGTCGGATCGCCCGGTCCGGTCCAGTTTTTAAAACCTTGGATAATAGTATAAATCCCTCTCACATTATTTGTTACATTCTCTTATGTGATTTCCCATTATTGAATTGTTGGTGCTCAATATTTGATTTTGTTGAGTTAATTTTCAATTTAATATCTTGATAATCATCCATGTTTACTTCCTGTCTGATTTTATTTTCATTTTATTAATTTTCTTAGCCTTAGATAACGTAGTATTAGATTAGTTTATAACCCCTTATAGGACCCTTCACATACTACATTTCACAACTCGTGCACTTGTGGTATTTGGCCGTTACTAATTGTAAAGCTTGCATAACATTCAACAACTTCCGCTGACAACTCTCTTTAATGCCCTATTTCTATCTCTTTAAAAATCATTGCCAATATGGGTATATAGCATAGGTCCATGTTGCTCCTTTATCGGCTGAGTAGCCCTTCTATCACGCATTTGAGAGTTCATTTTTAGAAATCAGGTATAAAGACTATGGATATAGGTTCATGTTTGGGTTATTTTCCTTTACCTATCAAGTTGTCTAAGAACTAAAAGGGACTAGGGACTAACGCAGGGTCATATTTGATTTTTGTTCTTAAATAAGACTTTGTTCAATAAAAATTACTCTAAAACTTCTCTAACTTGGCTCTAACATGTCCAAATTCATTATTTATTCTTTAAGGAGCTAAAACAAGGCTTCTAAAAAAATATAAGTCACATTAAGTAATAAATCCAATATAAATCATCTAGACATAAGCCAAATTATTTACCCTTTTATTCAACCATTAATGAACCCCTTCAAGCCTTATATCAAAATTTGGACTTCTCTTATATCACTTTTAAAAGAACTTTAAGATTAAAAAAGCAAGTAATTATTACCTAATTCATAATTGTTTTATCTTTTTCTTATGATTGGATATGGTTATTAGGTATGGTATGCAATGAAATAAGTATGTAGGAAATGGTGAAGTGTATAAAGTGTCTATGTAAAAGGGAAATTCGAGTCAAATAAAAAAACATTGAAAAGAAAAGATAAAATAACAAGAGAAAAAGAAAGAGAAGTGTTGAAAATTGATTGTTACGGATTCTTGAAAAGAATAAAGGAAAAAGGGTTAGTGTAAAAATAAGAAAAGTTAGTGAAGAAACATATTGATACTTCTTTCAAAACAAGAAAAGTTAGTGAAGAAACTCATTGATACTTCTTTCAACGTACTTACTTTTACCCTACTAATTATGAATATTTTTATCCCTTCTATCCCCTTCTTTTGTTAATCTAATTATTAGGCCCATTATAACCATTTTCAAAATTTTCTTATATATATCTATTTGAGTAGTGGTGATTAGATGATTTTTATACTTATATAAAGTTCAACTTCAGAAAAAGGTGATGAGCGGACCTCACTCAAATTCCAAACACTTACGTGAATGAGTGATACCTTATGAGGAAATTTTTCAAATAAATGTGTTAAAGCTCAAGGAAAGATGTAGAATAGTGTTTTTATTGCTTTGTTTTTGTAGTGATTTACTTAAGAAATACTGTATGTTTAAGTTTTTAATTTCAATTTAGACTTGAATGTGTATATCTTATATTATTGACTTTCAAGTTTACTAAAGGGTGTGGATTGAAATTTTGGGTGTCATTCTAGTAAACCCTAAAAGATTATAACTCCTCCACTAGGGACAAGTCGGGGTTTAAAGGTTTATGGTATATACTAAATGCCACTATATTCCTATGAAAGTGGAATTTTTTTCTTGTTTTGGTTAGTAGTATTTAGTTAAGGTTTTCTTGTTGATAATTACATAAGGACAAGCAATGAGTTAACTATGGGAGAATTTGATAGGTTTATATTTTACATATTAATAAAGGTTAAATTACTTTTAATTTTGCACCTTTATAACATGTTTCTTATGGACTATATGATATTTTTCCCATATGTAGTTCATTATCTTGTAGGTGATTATTTTAAGGAGAAATCTTATAATTGAGTGCAACTTTCTTTATAGATGTTCAATTAAGGTGATATTGGAGTCATAAATAAGATAATTGAAAGAGAAACAACTTAGTAGAAGACATTGGAGTTCAATTCAAGTTTAAATATATTAGAGAAGTTAGTGGAAAAAGGGGAATAGGCATTAGACACATTGAAGAGATATACACCATTTTTTACAAGGTTTAAGTAATTGAGAAACATTATTAAACTAATATAAATAATTATGATTGGTTTCAGATTCATCATATTTCTACCCTAAGTTATAGAACCAAACTAATGCCAATTATCAATTGGTGTTAGGCACCGATTACACACTGTATTAAAAAGTATAAAAATTATAAAACAAAATTGGCACCTATATTGATCTTGTTCTAGTTCTAGTTTTACATACACTCCAAGGACATAAAAAAACCACAAGTTCAGGCATTCTAGGAATGTACTTTTTACTCTTAGCTATCTATAATCTTATTAGGTTTAACTTAGGGGACTTTTGTATGGAGCATGACAACCAACTTTTGGTTATTCATAATTTTTATCTTTCGTAGCTTCAAAGGAGGATTTTTTATGTAAGATTAAAGGAGATGATAGGTATAGTTTATATTATGTCTGGATAGGTGTTTAGTGGGTTTATTAGACGATTATCATATGTATAAGCTTAGAATTGTGTTAATGTGAGTGTTTTTTATATTATAAGTGTTTTTGTGGTTTAGAGCATGATCTCAATCCTAATTTTATGTTTCTTAAGGTGTTTAATATATTTATTAGTGTTAAAAATTAGATAATTAAAAAGCAAGGATGATGGACATGTATCTGGCTGCATGGCCAAGGTCATGATCATGGCTCCCATGTCATGATCGTGATAGAGAGAAATTTCCCATAGTCACTATAATAACTGGTTTCTAAAACTTACTGAGGGTTATAAAGTTAGACTTTTGAGTCATATCATTTTAGAATTTATAAGGTACATTTTATTCATATGCATAACACGAGAATATACACACATGAATGTTGATTTAGAAAACATTGCAAAGATAGTATATGCATGCAATTGACATATTCTGGGGTATGAAAGGTTTAAAATGATTATTTGATTATGTATTGCTTATGTCTTGAATTTTAGTTTGATGGATTATAATTAGTAATTTGGAGTTAATTGTTACAATTAGAAAATTGATGAATTAAAATGTGCATTTAGTTCAGGAAAAATTTCAAGTGGTAAGAAAAGTTGACACATAGAATATTAGGATGCCTAAGCCTATAAAATGAGTGACTTTTGGCATAGAAAATTAAATGACCAATGGCAGTAGTGATTGAGTGATAAATGGCCTAAGATATTGGTGACATTTGGTAGCTAAATAAGAAAACATGTAGCTTACTCCATTTGTATGACACATGTCCTTCTAAAACAAAGACACCTTGCACCAAATGGCTTAAGTAAATGCAGAGTCATATTTCTCTTTAGTTGTTTCTTCTGCATGATTTCTTCTTCTCCTCCCTCTCACTGCCGAAACATACATATAACCCACACAACTTTGAAATTGTGCTTTAATTTTGTTCATCGTCACTCCAAGATCTATATAAGATCCTACACAAAGATAGTTACAATCTATTATCATCTTTTTGCCCTTGCTGAAATCATTCTACTCCGATTTTGCTCTTGTAATTATGTTTGCATGCATGGAAGGCTAGGTTAACTTGATAATTAAGGTAGTATTTGAGCTGATCAAGAAGGTAAAATATTGATCTCTTGTGATATAAAATAATAGAGATGATTATTGAATTGGGGATTGATTGATTAAAGTATTGGTGTTAAATGTGTGCTAGGAAAGTGATGCATAAATGGTAGTTTCTATTCTGTTTAGCATGCATGAAAACAATAGTTTATGAGCTATTAAATGAATGAATTTGAGCTATAAATTGAGATGAAATTCACGAGGAATTGAGGTATAATTAATGGATTATTATGAAGGTTTTTAAATTTGATATGAAAGAGTTTTCTTTTGAATTTGAAAAAAATTAGGGATGTTAGTTTATGTATAAGAATAATTGTTAGTGATATAAAAGAATAAAATTTAGAGAGCTTTAATGTAATCAACATGGAAACTATATTAACAAGAATTGAAGTAGCTTTTGAGAATATGAATTCTGGAAAACTTGAAATGTTAATGATGATCCTAAATAGATGAAATTGGCTGAGAATTAAGGGAAATTGGATAGTTCACGATTGGTGCACTCATCCTATGATTATAGCCAAAGCTTTGAAATGATCATGGCCAAAGCTTTGAAATGATAATCTTAGTTTTGTGAATTTGTTGAACTAAATGAGGATAAGTCACTCTATATTGGTGTACTTGGACTTAATTAAGGCTTAAAATGAACCTAGATTGTTGCTTAATTAATTGTTTAAGGGTTCGATAAATTTATGTTGTTAATTGATGTCATTACTTAAGGAATGGATTGTCTTGATACCAATTTATTTAAATATGGAAATTATGAGTTGTTAAAGGAATATAGGTGTTCTTATGAATGCAAATATAATCCAAAGGTTAAAAGTTAGGTGTATTAGGTATGAATGAATGAGAATTGGGAAATTGTGTGAATATATATTGCTAGAAAAGGTTGATGAATGTATTATTGATGAATTTAGAGTAATCAATCTTACTTAAGGTATAAACCTGAATGCAAAGTGGTAATATACAAGCTATAATAATTGAATGGTCAAGACTTGTGAAGGTTAGTTGAGCATGCATTGAACATGACATAAATACATGTGCATGATTGCATATTCATATGATTGAACAACTTCGTGATGTGTAAATTATGTGTGTATTGCATGACTTTAGACGCACAAGTTGATCATCAGCATCCAGATATTGCCTAATCATCAAAGCAATAGCTTTTTTGGAGCGTACTGTGAGTTAACCTAGATATGTAAATTTGAACTTTCGTTTGAATTGTATATGTATTTTGGAATATATGAACAACTGAAAGATGAATGCCAAACTTAGATTGAAAGATTTGATATATAACATGAACACATTGAATGAAAAGTACTGAAAGTATGATAAGTGAATTGATACATCTCATTACATTGAAATGCATGATCAGATAAAGGAGTTGTGACCAGAGTAGCCAATGCATGGAAAAGAGCTTAAAGCTAAGGATTGTGTACAAAGAGTCATAAGCTCAGATAACAATGAGCCTAGTATCCACAATGGATACAGGATAGTATATGAAATGAGCCCAGTATCCACAAAGAATACAAAATAGTAAATTGGGTTGATAGGCACTCTGTCACAACAAAGCAAAATAAGAAAGAAATCATGTATGCATTTGCATTTACAATTATACATGTATCATATGAATGATTGCTATAAAATTATTGAATTGTTTTGAAATTATGATATGTAATGTTGGTATACAGTACTTGTTGAAATATGACAAAATATGATGTGGTTTTTGATTCAAGATTTTGTAATACACTTGATGAATTGAGTTATGTAATTTATTTTGTTGTTCTGACTTGAGTGACCACATCAATGATGGTTCACTCACTGAGTTTGCAAACTCATCAAACTTGCAATATTAATTTTTAGGTTCAAAGGAGATCTAGCTTCTAAAGTGATCTAATAGAATTCTAGTAAGAATGACTCAAAGGTCTGGTCAGTAATACCTATGAAGTCTAGATAGATTTCTTTTGTATTAGCATTCCATGTTATTACACACATTGTCTCTAGTGTGTAATTTTTGAACTATATGATGTCCTAATAAGATTGAGTTCAAAACTATTCTGTATGATCTACTTAAATTTGGAATGTTGATGACATATATGACTTCTTATGATTATGAAGGAAATAATTATTTAGAATGCTTAAGTTATATTGATGCCTCAGACTGTATTTATTTGATTGTTATAACGTACCATTTTTATAGAGTATATTCTTGACCATTTGTGTATTTATGGGTATAGTATGTTACAATTCTGATATCAGAACATGGTTTAACATCCTTAGGGATACATATATAAACATGACATATAGTAAAAGACTCATATAGTTATCATAAGTATTGTTTGTTATAGGTCCTCATATAAGAGATCGAGTCACAGAATCAATTGACCTTGAGTCTATGAGAGCCAATAGAGAGTCCCCAATTCCTCAGTCGCAACAAATGACTAAGGAAATTCCTGAGAGGAGAGAAAGAAGGTATGAAAAACTTAGAAAGAAGGGGGCTATAAATATTGGTTGGAAAGAACAGAAAGGGTGTTTGATTAGATGAACTGTAAATTCGATGAAAGGTTTGACTACACAGTCTCGTTACTACAAGGTCTGACTTATCAGTGATGGAAGATTATTCTAGGTAGTTATACCTGACTTTGTAAACTAACGTGGGAAGACTTTTTGAAGGTCTTCAAGGAGAATTATATGACAAATATCTATTTGGATAGGAAGATGAATGAGTTTCTTAATCTAAAACGGGGAAATCTCACTGTAGCCGAGTATGAGGTGCGATTTAATTAATTAATGGGATATGCTACTACTCTGATTTCAACTGAGGAAGATGAATGTAAGCGCTTTGAGGATGGATTAAATATGGAGATCAGAACAAGGTTGGCTATTACCAATTTGAATACTTTTATTGAGCTAAGAGCTGTATCGATTCAGATTGAGCAGTTATTAAAAGATGAACAAGAAGAGTATAGACAGGAGTTTAGAATTAAGAGCAATGTTGAGTTTCAAGCTAACTCTAGTAGAAGATTTAGTAAACACCAGAATGGATCATATGATTATAGACTAGATTGAGGCAGTCAGGGTTTAGACCAAGAGGAGGTTTTGTTCATACTAGTAGTGGTAGAGGTTAGGCATCTGTAGGATGGACATATAGAGGGGAAACATAATAGATGCCTAGTTGTGAGTGTAAGTATTGTGGAAAGAAACATGGTGGAGAATGTTGGAAGATATCGGGAGTTTACTTGCATTGTGGCTCTTTTGACCAGCAGATTAAAGAATAAAACTTTAAGAGCACAGTCTGGAGTAAAAGGAGGATCAGTGACTGAAATGATTGTTTAGCAATGCAAAGTAAGTGGAGCAATACAGAGAGGCAAAGGTAGGGGTAAAACAAGTTCAACAGGTCCTAGTGTTAGGACTGAGGTACGGAGCAACCAACCGTAGTCCTAGGCGAGAATCTTTGCTATTACAAGGCAAGAGGCACAGAATTCTCCAGCTGTTATTGCAGAAGTATTATATGTCTTTAATATTGAGGCATTTGCATTGTTAGATATAGGATATATGCATTCATTTATCACACCATATCTACCATCAAAACTGCATTGTGGGAGAGAGATGTTGAAATGTGGCCTAAAGTTGAGTACATCGGTAGGTAGTATTATAGTGACTGGAGAAGTGTGTAAAAGGTACATGATTCGGGTTGATTAGGTAGAGTTGAATGCTAATTTGATAGTACTACAGTTGAAAGAGATAGACCTTATTTTAGGTATGGACTGGCTTACTACTCATAGGGTTGTGATGAATTGTTATACTAAAGAAGTTATTCTTGAATCTCCTAATCAACTAAGGGTTATATTTTGAGGTTTTAGTCAAG
>JAOTJB010130673.1:0-19374 GCA_027123815.1 Erythroxylum minutifolium | reverse complement strand
TTGATGATTTTAGTGCTTGCCTTTTCCAAAAGGCATAAGACTCTTTTAAACAAGAAGTTAGCAAGGTAGTATTGAAAATCTTTTCAAGTATTATAATGTTGAAAGTTTAGAACAAAACTCATTCTTTTGTTTAGTACCTAAGATCATCAATCCCTCTTTTTAAAAATATTTTAGATCAATAGCTTATTTTAACACCTTCTATAAGAAAATTTCCAGACCCCTAACTTTAAGACTAAAGCGATAAAACAAACACACGCAAGAGTGTGGCGAATTGTGTGTGACTTAAAAAATTTTGCAAGTTACTTTCAGTTCAAAAAGAAATGACAGGAGCCTGCCTATAATTAAAATAACAGGAGTCTGTTGTGCAATATGATCCGCTTTAAACGAAAGGAGCCTGTTAAGTGATTAAACGACAAGAGCCTACTAAACGAAAAGTTCTGTTAAAAACAATTTAAAACAGAAGGTGCTTGTTAAAACTGAAAAGAACCTCTTGCAAGTTGAATACAGAAGGAGGTTGTTATAAAGTGAAGGAGCTTCTAGCTGAAATAAACACAAACACAATATAATGCGAAAATTTAAAAGTTAAGAGAAGAGAGAGAAGGACGCAGTCGATTTATACTGGTTCAGCTTACAACCCAAGCTTACGTTTAGCTCCCAATTATCCAACTTGAGTGTTTCAATATAAAAACAACGTAATAATTTGACGAGCCTCTTCAAACTCACAAGTACATATTTTTCAAGGTTCTGTAACCTTTCAGGCTCGAAATATATAACAAGCTTATAAAAGTTTACAGAAGAATATATACTCTTGACAGAGTGATTTCACTTTCTAAGGCACAATAAAAATATAGATGTTGCTTGAGTGTTTCGAAAGTCTGTGTATGTTCTTTTTTTCACATGTATTGTTACTCTTTTTTAAATAGTCAATTTCTTTAACACGCCATTGCTTCACTTGCATCTTTAGTTAACCGAATGGATTTAAATCTGAATAACTTTAATGTCATCTTTGCAAAAAATCTTCTAGTAATCATGGGGCTAATACACGACAACAAAATCCTTTCGGATTAACCATTTCTAATAAGGTAAGTTCATAATGAAGGTTCCTGCAAGAAAGGAAGTAATTTTTCTATGGTTTTATTTCCTTTAAAAAATACTGTTATCTATATAAAGAAATAAATCTAATTTGATTTTTGAAATATTATATAGTTATCATCAAAATCGTTAAATGTAAACCTTGAGCTAACAATCTCTCCCTTTTTTATGATGACAAGCAATAATAGATATATGTTTTAAAATTCAAAAACATAATGGATGATTTCGAAAGATATCTATGGCTTTTATATGTTCAGATAGTTAGAAGGAGCCTTTCTTTTAAGAAAGGAACCATCATTTATGTATCACAGATTTTCACAAGTTCAACATTATAACCAATCACATATATAATTGAGGCAGCATTGAGAAATATATCATTATGGTATTAAGTATAATTGTCTGGTCTAGGATCTCTCATCCTTGGTTTTATCAGTATAAAGATAGATAGATTTGACAACTTCGACTAATTCCAAAGCATCAACATCCCACTTATGACAGGAAAAATTAGTTCTCCCCATAGGAGCTACTTCCGATATATCTCCTAAGATTTCCTTAGAAATTAAAATTTTACATTCATGCACCCATGAGACAATGGCTAGCTTTCTATTAATTTCTTCCTTTTTCATGTATGTGTAGAATATCCTATCGCATACTGTCTCATCTAATTTCAAAAAATCTTCCCAACCAATGGCAACGAAGTAAGGAGAGATAGGTATATTCATGTCATCAAACATCATGGGAGGTAAGATTCGCCTAGCAACCACCTTTCTTTTCTTGCACTACATTTTATAGCAAACTTCAGCTTCTGTTGATTGAAACATTTTTGGTAATATTGATGTCTTTCTTTTTTTTGCAACTATTTTTATCTTCTTTGCCCCTTTTTTCTTTAAGAATCATCTCTTCATGAAACAACTTATTTCTATGAATAGTTTCTTCAGTCACATGTGCTTTTCTCTTCTTTATTTCTTCCCTTTTTCTTTTTCTAGATTCTCCTTCCTCTTTCTTTCAGCATCAGGGTTTTCTTTTTATTCAGAAAATTTCTTAGCTTGCTTTGCAAGACTTCTTCTAGTTCATGGTTGTCTAATCAATCGAGAATGTTTTTCATATGAATCATCATCGTTTATAACCTAGTGCACTTCTAGTACTTAGAGATTAGAGGATATAGGTTCAGTAACATGAGCTTCACTATAACTATCAGTAGAAGTTAGAGTTTTCTTTTGTCCTTTTGATATAGTTAGTGCCATTGTAAGAGCGATGAATAAAGTTTAGAAGATTTGAGATGAAAACAGAGAGTTGGAATGCAAAGATTCAAACGCGACACTTCGAATAACAATAAGGGTGAGTAGAGGAGAGAACTTTGTTTTTGGTATATTCGACGTTTCTTGACTGTTGATCTCAACCATATGCTAATATAGGAAGTGTGATCATTTTCATATCTTCTGTTAGTTCTGTATAACCGCTTGTCAGAACTTCATGCGCGTCTTTAAATGCAAGCTCTTTTCTTAATTTGAAAATTCTATCTTCATAAAGTAGCTTGGTGAAAATGTTAGATACTTGATTCTCATTATTAATATGCAAAAGATAAATGGTTCCTTCTAAATCATTATCTCTAAGAAAATGATGTTTTATTTCTATATGCTTAGCCTTAGAATGACGCGCTGGATTTTTAGAAAGATTTATAACACTATTATTATCATATAACTTAGGAATAAGAGAAAAGTTTAGAGAAAAATCCTGCAATTGATGCTTCATCATAAGATTTGGGCACAACAGCTGGTAGCTACTATGTATTTCGCTTCAGTCGTCAAAAACGCTTTGTAATTTTGCTTCTTGTAAGACCAAGATACTAGACATCCTCCAAGAAATTGATAATGACCACTTGTGCCTTTTCAATCGACTTTATTCCCTGCATAATCTGCATCATAATATCTCACTACGTTAAATGAATCAGTTTTTGGATACAATAGTCCAAAATCTATAGTTCCGTAAAGATGTCGAAAGATTCTTTTGGATTTGATTGAAAGCGTGCGCAAAGACACACACTAAGTATAATGTCTAGTCTTGAGCTTGTAAGATATAGTACCAATCATTCCTCTATACTTAGTCTCATATGTAGCTTTGCCTTCTTTATCTTTATCAATTTTAGTCCCAATGTTCATGAGGGTACCCATCGGTCTGGCATTCTCAAAATGATATTTCTTGATTAATTCCTTTGTTTATTTGTCTTGGCTAATGAAGATTCCTTTTTTTTGTTTATCTGATTTGTAATATGAGAAAGAATGATAATTCTCTCATCATGCTCATTTCAATCTCCCTCTATATTAATCCTAAGAATTCTGCACAAAAGAATGGATTAGTAGCACCAAATATTATGTCATCAACATATATTTAAACTATGAGTAAATCATTTCCCTTTATTTTAATAAATAAGTTTTTATCAACCTTTCCTCTTTCAAAGTTATTCTTAAAAAGAAAGTTACTTAACCTCTCATACCATGCTTGAGGAGTCTGCTTTAAACCATATAGAGCTTTAGTTAACTTTATCACATAATCTAGATGGTTTTCATCTTCAAAAGCTAAAAGTAGCTTAATAAATACTTTTTTGTTAATGTAACCATTTAAGAATACATTTTTAACATCCATTGGGAACAACTTAAACTTTCTATAGCATGTAAAGGCAAGTAAAATTCTAATCGATTTTAATCTGGCAATAGGTACATAAGTTTCATCAAAATCAATGACTTCCTGTTGATTGTAACCTTGAGCTACAAGTCTACTTTTGTTTCTTACTACCTTATCATTTTCGTCAAGTTTGTTTTGAAATACCCACCGAGTTTTAACGATTGACTTTTTTAGAAGACAAGGTACTAGATTTCAGACTTTTTTTTCAAATTGATTCAGTTCGTCTTTCATGGCTGAAACCCCGTTTTCGTCAGTAAGGGCATCTTCTACTATCTTTGGGCCTATTTGTGAGATGAGAGCAACAAAGTTGTTCTTGAAGCATGATCTTGTTCTTAGACTTTAAGAGGTATCTCCCTTAATATATTGATGTGTATTAAAACCTCTCAATTCTCTCGATGTTTTTCATTGCATAGGCTCCTACTGGGAGGTGCTTAAGGAAGGAGCCTGCTTTGTCTTAGTTTCAAAAGTACCTATTTGATTTTGTAATTCTAAAGATATTATAGGCGTAGTTTCATTCTCTGGTGTATTTTTAGGTACCAATGGATGCTCTTCATCATTCGAGTCAGTAGCTATTGTTGATTGTAATGCTTCACCAAATACCACACGTATCGATTCTTTTATTATTCTTTATTCTTTTATTATGTACTCTGAATCCTTTAGTAGTACTGTAGCCTAAGAAAATAGTTTCATCTAATCTCTCATCGAACTTTCTAAGGTTATCTTTCCATTGTTTAGAACAAAACACTTGCAACCAAATGCTCGAAAGTAAGCAACATTTGGTTTTCTTCCTTTCCACAGCTAATAGGGGGTCTTTTTTAGAATAGGTATTATAAAACATTTGTTAAGTTTATAACATGTCATGGATACTGCTTCTGCCCATTTTCCATGAGGTAATCCACTTTCACACAATATGGTCCTGACCATATCAACCAAAATTCTGCTCTTTCTCTCTACAACTCTATTTTGTTAAAGTGTCCTTGTACACGAGAAGTTATGAGTTATACTATTGCTATCACAAAATTCTTCAAAGTTTCTATTATCAAATTCCCCTCCATAATCGATGTGAATTGAAGTGATGCAGTACCCTTTCTCTATCTAAATTTTTCTACACAACTTCTCAAACCCTTCAAAAGCATCATCCTTATTTGACAAGAAATAAACCTATGTAAATCTGGACTACTCATCTACTAGATCAAAACCATAATGTTTACAACTAAAACTTAAGTCCTAATGGGACCAAATAAATCCATGTACACAAGTTCAAGTGGTTGGCTGGTAGACACAATATTTTTAGGAGGAAAGCTGCTTCTGACTTATTTACCTTTTAAACAAGCCTCACAAACCTGATTGCTTTCAAATTTTAAGGTTGGTAGTCTCCTTACTAACTCGTTTTCGCACAATTTTGATAAAATACTCATGTTGGCATATCCAAATCTTCTATGCTGGACAAATGAGTCCTTTTCTAGAGAAATAAAACACTTAACACTTTGTGAGGACCTTCCTTCCAGTTGAGCACAATATATATTTTAATTTCTAGGACCAACAAACACAATATTATCATTATAAATATCAACAATTTCACAATAAGATGCATAGAAAATGACCTTGTAACTCTTGTCACATAACTAACTCGCACTCAACAGTTTATATTTCAAACCATCAATAAAGAGGACATTATTAATAAAGGTAGAGTTAGAATCACAAATTTTACCAATGTCGGTGACCTTTGCTTTATTTTTGTCTACAAAGATAACACTACCTCTGTCTTTTCTTTTAATGTAGTTGAAATGTGATATTTCACCTATCATGTGTCTCGAACTTCTACTACCAACTATCCATTTATGAAATGTGATATTTCACCTATCATGTGTCTCGAGCTTTTACTATCAACTATCCATTTATTCTCCTTTGTCTTCGCTTTGAAACATACCTCATCATCTCTTGATTCAGCTATGAAGAAAATGTTGTTGACTTCTTCTGGCTCTTCTTCTGGTCTTGTATGTCCTCTTCTTCTGGCTCTTCTTCTGGCTCTTTTTGAAGAAGAGGACATTCTGGTCTTGTATGTCCAGGCTTCTTGCAATGATAGCATATGATTTAATTGTTTTATATATTACTATTGTTGTCGTTGCCTTTTGATAAGAACCTATTATTTCCAACTTTCTTGTTTCCTTCTTTTTTCTTTATTAGTTTCTTTTTATATAAACAGGCATATTTTCTGACCATAAAGTTAAACTTGTCATCTCAATCTATTTGCAACTCAATGTCACTTTCATCACTGTTTGATTCGTCAGTTTCTTTTAGTTCCATTCCTTTTTTGTAGGAGGATCTTTCATCTCGCCTAAGCTCTGTTTCATGGATCATCATATTTTCTCGTAGTCAGTTGAGTGAAATAGTGTATAGATTCTTTTTCGTTTCTAAAGTTGTCACCTTAAGTCTCTATTCCTTTAGTAGTGACCTTAGAATCTTAGTTACGAGCTCGTCATTAGGATATATCTTTCTCAAGTTCCTTAAAGCCATGATGATGTTGTTGAAGCATCCAAAGAATTCGTCTATGGTCTCCCCCTGTTTTATGCCAATAGTTTCGTATTGATGCATTAAAAGACTTATTCTATGCTTTTTTACATCATTTGTTCCTTCAAACGTGACTTGTAGTTTGTCCCACATTTCCTTTACTATAGAACCGTAGGATATTTTCTCATATTCTTCTTGAGATAGTGCACAAATTAGATGATGTTTTGCTTTAGCATTTAGCTGTACATTTCTTCTATCAGTACCAGTCCATACTTCTACATTATTTGAATTGGGAAGTGTTGCTTTAACTCTGATGGCTTGCTAGACTTCAATATCTATAGATTAGAGATATATTATCATTCTCTCTTTCCAGTATGAGTAGTTATTTCCATTAAAGTAAGGAGGCTCTGAGAAGGATTATCCTTCAAAACTTCTCAAGGTATCTGTCATGATCTATCAAGTGTGGTAAAACACAAAAATGTGAAACCTTGCTCTGATACTAAATAATAAAGCAAACAAACCCAAAAAGGAGGTGACTTGTGTGTGACTTAAAAAATTTTGCAAGTTACTTTCAGTTAAAAAAGATATGACAGGAGCCTGTCTATAATTAAAATAGTATAAGCCTATTATGTGATAGGATCCTATTTAAATGGAAAGAGCTTATTAAGCGATAAAAAGCTTGTAAAACAACAGGAGCCTACTAAACGAAAATTTATTTTAAAAGAAATTTAAAACAGAAGGCGCCTGTTAAAACTAAAAAGAACCTATTGTAAGTTGAAAGCAGAAGGAGCTTGTTATAAAGTGAAGGAACCTCTTACTAAAATAAACACACACGCAGTATAATGCGTAAATTTAAAATTTAAAAGAAGAGAGAGAAGGATGCAGTCGATCTATATTAGTTCGGCTTATAACCTAAGCCTACGTCTAGTTCTTAAGTATCCAACTTAAGTGTTTCACTATAAAAACTGAATAGTAATTTGACGAGCCTCTTCAAGCTCACGAGTATATATTTTTCAAGGTTCTCCAACCTTTTATGCTCGAAGTATATAACAAGTTTTTAAAAGCTTACAGAAGAATAAAATGTAAAATCAAGAGTAAGTTCTTAAATAACGATTTCTCTCTTAATAGAGTAATTTCACTTTCTAAGGCATAATAAGAATAATATGACTCTCAAGAATATAGATGTTGCTTGAATGTTTTGAAATTCTGTGAATGTTTTTTTTTTCACAAGTTTTGTTGCTCTTCTTTAAATAGTCAATTTCTTCACCTAGTCATTACTTCACTTGCATCTTTAGTTAGCTGAATGGGTTTAAATCTGAATAACTTCGATGTCATCTTTGCCAAAAATCTTCCAATAATCGCAGGGCTAATATACGACCTTCATAATTAGTAGGATCATTTCGAATAAACCATTTCTAATAAGGTAAGTTTATAATGAAGGTTCCTATAAGAAAGAGAGTAATTTTCCTATGATTTTATTTCCTTTAAAAATAACACCGTCATCTATACAAGAAAATAAATCCAATTTGAATTTTGAAATATTATATAGTTATCCTCAAAATCGTTAAATATAAACCTTAAGCTAACATAAAGTTAATCATATGCTCTTTTATTAATAGCATTCGTAGATAGAAGAACTACTGGGGACAATATATTGCTTATATATGAATTCTTTAAGAACTATCATTTGAAAAGGTGAGGTAAGAATTGTGCAACAAAGCCTTTTAATTCAATTGATTGGGATCTCATTCTCCTCTCTCTTGAAGCTTTCAGATTTTCTACTTTATTTATCTCTTAGATTAGACAATGTAAATTAGGAAAAGAGACTCTCTTTTCCCGTATTTGTTCACTATGTGCATTAAGGTCATTTCAAAGCTTATTAATTACAACATAAGATTGAAGAATAACTTCAAGTTTTATACAGAATATGAGCACTTTAGATCTTCAACCTAACTTTTGCAGATGATCTCCTTCTTTTTATGGTGCTGGTTATGGTTTATTATGTTGTCTTATTAACTCCCTCAATTCTTTCAAAAAGCTATCTAAATTGAGCATCAATATAGAGAAGAGTTATCTCATGGATCAGCTAATGTTGATCACTCTTTATTGGAGCTTGCTGATATTTCATGGTTGAGCTTTAAATCTCCTCTTTTCACTTATTTAGGAGTTCTAATCATTTCACCCAAAAAAAAACTCCTATATAAATGTCAACCATTATTTGACTTGTTCAGGAGAAGGATTGGCTATTAGAGTAACAATATCTTGCATATACTGCTAGACTGTATTTGATCACTTCTATTCTCAACAAATTATATATATACTAGTCCTCGTATCTTATTCTCCCTAAACTACTATGCAAGGATAAAAAGAAGCTCCTTAGTAACTTCCTTTGGAAAGGTTATGCTTGTATAAAACCTTACAAAGAAAGTTAGCTGGAAAATATTTGTTTGCCAAGAAATGATGGAGGCTTGAACATCCATTCTATACTTACGGTGAATAACGTACTACTTACAAATAGATTATGGAGAATCCTTAATAGCAAAGAGTCTTTGTATGTTAAAATGGATCCATGGAAGCTATATAAAGGATATAAACTTCTAATTTTTTAAGCCTAGAAAAGATTCTTCTTGGTTAATATTGCAAATGATAAAGCTAAAAGAAAACTTATAATCCTTAATCAAAGTCAGGATTGGCAATAGGGATGGAACTTAGTTATGGTACCATATTTGGAGTAAGTTAGGTTTTATTTACCTTTACCTAATTATCAAAATGTAACACTGCTCTTCCTAGAAAATGCTAAAGTTAATTGCTCACCAATAAGAGCAACTGGTTTTGCAACTATAAAAGTAATATTTTCTTAAGAAGTTTTTCAGCTTATCAACCTAAATCTATTTAGGATCATAAAATTACCTAGTTAAGGGCTTTCTCTAAAAATTTCACTAAGGAAACTTACAGGGATCTGTTTAAGTTTCATGCCTTAAAAACCAACTAGTAAAGGCTAGTTTTGTGTAAGTTTATCTCTCAAAAAGATCTTATTTATGCTTTGACTAAGTATGAGGAATAGTTTTAGTACGTCGGAGAGACTTCTTTAAATTATTAATCACCTGTTTTTTTAATACTTCTATCATAATAACTTGTGAAGGAGTATCCATTATTTATGCAAGCACTTCTCTCATAAAAATTAATGGAGCAAAATTGTATAATGAGTTTCTAGTCCTTATCAACTTAGTAAGGATGATTTTAATCTTTTCAAATTTTCTTTTAAATGCACAATTTACACAATTTGGTGGGGAAAGAACTCAAGGATATTTAATAATCATCAATTTTATTTTCAATAAGCTTCTTGGAGGAATATAAACAAGATTAGGGAATTGAAAAATTGAAAATGTGAAGGTCTCAAATTTTCTCCAAAATTGACAAGTAGATGGAATCTTTAAAAGCTCTTGCATACAGAGGTTTATCTCCTATGCTCATATTATTAGTTTATGCCTTTGCAGCTAGGGACGACAAAACCAACCCAGCTCGCTTTTAGCCCAAGTTGACCGAGCCATGGGCCAGCCCATGGCTCAACCGTTATTTTTAAAGCGACGTTTTGGAATATTTTAGCTTAAAATATACCCGAACCACTCGTGGCCCGTCAGACCTACAAAGTATTCGGGTGAAACTATGGTATGAAGTGGAAGAATTGAAGCAATTTTGGAGATACACGATCATTTATGGTGACAGTGTAAGCCACTATAAACATATGGATCTTCAAAGACAGCTCTTGCCCGTGTGAAGTTACACGCTCGTGTATGTTACTCATTTGAGCTTCTGTGATTGTGTATTGTTGCCAGTTGAGTTATTTTAAGAGATACATGATCACCCATATGATTGTATAAATGCCCATGTATATCCCAGAAAACCTAGTTTGTTTGTATATAATAATATTATTGAAGCCAGTATAGGAAAGAGTGGCTATTAGATTTAGAAGGAGGAAACCAAAGACATTATAGACGCCTAAAACTGAAGCAAAATAGGCTACTTATCATAATAAAGAAGATTAAAAAGTGGAAACGTCAAGAACAATTCTAGATTTTTAGAATTTCTAAATCAAGAATTTCAAGTTGATTTATTATTTTCTTATTTTATTTCATTGCCTAGTATGTTAAATCTGAATAGTTGTATTTTGAACATGATTATAGATTACTAACTATGTTTTAAGGTTTATTCTTCAATTCTTTTGTTTAAAATTTATCTTGTTAAATTTAATATATTATTGCTTTGTGATATTGTTGTGCTTATACTTGTAAGAAATTGAGAGATTAAATTAAGGTATTTGTGTTAAATTGCGAAGTAAGAGTTGGTTCCTACTAGACTTACAAATATTAGGTTAATAAGCAATTGAATAGACATCTTAATTATGATTTAATTATCCTTAGAATTGTTTCAAATCTAATTTAAGTAGTTAAAAGTAGTTTTGAGAATTGAGAAATTGCAACTCAACTGTTACCTATTTCAATTGGGATTACTTGATTAGATCTTGAGAGAGGGTAATCAAAACCTTTGGATATCTAGGATCAACCATAATTGAATTAATAAGATAAAGGAAAGACAAACAATGATAGACTAATCCCTAACTTTCCATTATTGAGTAACTTCAATTTTATTGAGATCTTTTCTAGTTCAATTATCAAGTTGTATCAGTTTACTTTAATTTTAAGTTAATTCAATCTTTTATTACCTTAATCAAAGTGCAATTTGATTGCTAGGTGACTATATCTAAAGCTCATGGGATCGATTTCAGTTATATTACAATATATAACTCGTATACTTGTGATATAGCATAAAGCAAACAAGGAACCTTCTTACAACAATTTTGTTTTTCCCGAGTAAAGGGTAACTATTCTTTTAATCTTTTCTAATGTAAAGAGTAACTCAAATAATTAAAGAATTTAAATTCCTCAAGCCCATACACGTTTATGTAAGTTTGTACTAGATGGTTTGTTAGAAAATATATGAAACCATACTTTTCAATTGATTACGAAAATTTGAAATTTTATAAGATGAAGCCGAATTCATTAATGAAGAAGGATATGATTATAAGAAATGAAAGAAAAAGATTATAGTTGAAGTGACCATTTAAATTAATTATAGTTACAAATTCAATTGATCAAGAAAATTTGAAATTTTATAATGAATGAATATATAAAAAAATTACATATAGTGATAAATTGAATAAGATGAATCCAAGTTCATTAATGAAGGAGAGCATGATTATAGGAAATGAAAGGAAAAGATTATAATTGAAGTTATCAATTCAATTTATTATAGTTACGAATATTTAAATTGATTAAGAAAATATGAGATTTTATATTGAATAAATATATAAAAGGTAACATATATTGACAAAATGAATAAGATGAAACTAAATTCATTAATAAAGGAGGATATAATTATAGGAAATTAAAGAAAATGATTATAATTAAAGTGATTAGTTCAATTAATTATAGTTACGGATTTTATAATGAATAAATATATAAAAACTTACATATATTGATAAAATGAGTAAGATGAAATTCAAAACTATAAAATATATTTCTTGTTCTACTGATTTTAGCTTTAATTTGTATTAAAATTATTTTAATCATGTCTATTTACATTTTCTCATATTCTATTTATATCATTTTCATTTTCATTTTCTATTTATCTTTTTGCAATTTTTAAATTTTGATTAATTTTTACTTATGAATAAAATAATTCATAATGAAATATATTTAGTTCCAAATTTCGTTAATTAAAATTTACTTTTATTTATTTTAATTTGGGATTAATTAAATTTATACATAATTTTTATTTAGAATTTTAAATTAATAAAGAGAAATTGACCTATTTTAAATACTTGTGATACTTTTATAGAATGTTTTACTTAGAGTGAAAAAAAAGTTATAAGGAAGTTTATAAGAAATTTTGGTTAAACAATTAATTAATTAAAAAAGAGAAAGGATAAAGGTTGTAAATTTGTTGTAAAATAAAAATGAAAAAAGTTAACCATAGGAATAAGAAGAACGACAATTAAGGACCTTTGGTTTTTTTTTGGCCTTTATGAATATTAAAATAAAAGATAAGTTTAAAATTTATGAAAGATGGTTATCGCAAGGTTACGTATGCTATGTTTTCATATTTATAACCTTGGTAATTTTTGCAAACGCACAAGTCGTTTACGTGGCATCTAAGGTATCGATCCCATAAGGAGGGAAGTCTAGTCCTAAAATCAAAGGTTGTACTAACTACAATAACTCAAAATAAATAAAGTAATGCAGTAAATAAATCAATCAAACAATTAAGTTCAAGAATTAAATTACAAAAATCTAAACAAGTAACAAATCTCACAACCCAATCTAAAAAATTAACCTAGAAATCACCAAGTAAGAGAAGGGGGATTTTTAATCCGAAATTAACGAAAATCTAACTGATTATGCAATTATCGAATTAATGGATCTAAACGGTCCTAGGGTAGATTACTCTCTCACGAGTTATAATCTTTAACCCTATTTGATAATTCTTAATTTAAATTATGGAATTGTGATATCTCAATTCACAATTGACACAAAACTTAAATTAGTTCTAAAATTGTTAATAACATACCAGGAACTTATACTCGATCTATCGTTACACGATTTAATCAGTTTGATTCAATTCTCTACCTATCAAATTACCTAACTCTCATTAGCGTAATTTGATTATTTTCACTTGGCTCACCCTCTTAGTTTATTGTTGAATTATTACGAATAGATATTGAATCACAATTAAATCAATAAAAACACAATCAACCAAACTTTATTAATCTCAAGAATCGAAAACTCGAAGGTGAGTTTAGACATAAATCAACACTCGACAATAGTTAATTTCAATAATCACCCAATTTCATACAATCATAAAATTGAAATAAAATAGAAATATTGTTATAACGGATTCGTGGAGGTAGCGAATGTGGGAAATCATCTGTTCCAGGAAGTATGTTGCGTCAAGCTTTGTATTCGTGAATCTCTTCCTTTGTCTCCTTCCTCAATCTCTCAATAACTCTCTAGGTTTTTTTTTCAAAATGTGGTTGAGGTGAATGCTCTCTTTTCAGACTCTCCCAAGCTGTTGGTTCTGTCCCTTTATGACGTATTTATACTTTGGATGCCCTAGGCTTAAGTAGGGGTCGAAACAATCTAAAAAATCTTGTAAAACTTGAGTTTTTGTTTCAGTGATCGTGGCAGGCACTTAACCCTCTCTGTCACAATCATAACCCAAAGTGCACGATCGTGGCCTGGATTTAAGCTCTCTGTCACAACCATGCTCAAAGTGCACGATTGTGGCCTGGCTGCCCTGGCTCGTCCTTCTCTATCATGATCATAGCTTGTTGTGCCACGATCGTGAGCTATGTTTTTGGCCTGAAACTCTTTGAACTTCTCCATTCTTCGCCGTTTATCCTGAAACACTAACAAACAAATCAAGGTACCCCAAAAATATAATAATTAAGCTCAAAGACTCACACTAACCTATAAAAACACTTAAATACATAAATTAACACAATTAAACCATAAATACACACTTAATACTCAAATTCACACTAAATGCCTAACAAATTACACCCTAAAATGCAATGCCAATCACAACTATCAACATCCCCATACCTAAACATTTACTTGTCCTCAAGTAAACAACACAAAAAAACACACAACACACAATACACATAATGTAAAAACGAGGCAATGGCTTCGCTTCATGAAATAAATTTAATCTTGAAAACAATCTGACAAGTTATATCTAATTATTAACAAGAAAAATCTATATCTAAAGGCCTTGAATTAAATATACAAATTAATCGAGACCTAAGTGTCAATTTATTTACCCTTTTAAATTGTATAAACATATTAATAATTCTTTGGTCCTTCAGACTCTGAAACTATTTCTAAGTACATTTTAATGAAAATTCAAGCTTATTACAAGTCCGGTAGGTTTCTATTACGAACACATTATTTTTAATTTTTAAACACGGACTTAGTTTTTTACTCAGAGGAAAACATTGGTGATGAATGTTGATTCGGTTACTTGACTAAGTCCTTTTATTAGACAACTGGGTTGAAACGTTATTATAGCCCTTTAACGCGAAGGCATACATTTGTGACGTGTGTCGATCCGGTTACTCAGCTATTATCACTTTTTCAACTAGCTACTAGCTGTATTCACAACCCGAAGTTCAACAGAATAGCGATTTATTAACAGCATATACACTTTTCTTTTTTTAAAACCTTGTTTTTAGCTATTCGTTTTCATGAAAAACACTAGTTAAGCTACTTAAGTTAAAGGGCCTCAAATTATGAATGACTGTGACAACCTAAAGAGTGCTAAATTTACACTAAGTCCTGATTAAGCTGTATATTTATCCAAAGAACCTTAATTCACTAATTTTGCGAGCTAATGATCATTTATAGCCTACTAGACTATGTTCAAACTTAAATGAATTTCACTTCACTTAAGGCATTTACACATTTAAACAATTCACAAAATGTAACCTAATAACTATCATACAGTATGCAAAATCACATACACAAGCAAAACACAGAATTCCTCCCTACACTTGAACAACACATTGTCCTCAATGTGAGAAAGAAGCACACATCACATAAGATAATAAAAGACAAAACAGAAATCAAAGTAATAGAAAACAATTAAAAATAAACATAAAAACAAAACAAAAATGAAGGATAATTTGGAAAAGAAAGAATGGGTTAGGTATAAATCCTAAGAAGATGAAGTTGGTGATGGTTTCAAAGACGGCAACTGAATACCCTGAGACTCGAAATACTGATGGATTCGTCGTATATCCCGACTCTGGCGTCTTTATGTTCACGTCATCTCTGCCAGTTTCTTGTTAGTCTCGGTGATTGCATCTAAAACCTTCTTCCAACCTTGTTCTTCTTCCTCGAATTCTTCACTCGACGCTTCTTTTTGTCGAACTAGCATTAAGCTTGAACTCGCCTGACTTGCCCTGATCTGGACATTTATCTTTTGGCTGATATCCTTAAGTTCCATATTATGGGACTTAAGAATTTCAGCCTGCCATAAATGATGGTGGTTCAAGAATTCCAGGAGGTGAACGGTTAACCCCTATGTTCCATACAAAAATGTTCTGCTATGACAGACACTATATATCCTATTCCTAGATTATTATTCCACTTGTGCAGAGTCACAGCAATGGCATTTAGCACATGGGTGGACGTGCATACTGGAATACTGTGACCCATGCACCATAACAGAAAAAGTTCGTGGTGGAATATTTGTTGATTTCGGTCTTGTCAATGACCAGCTGACATATAAATTTGTGCAGCAATATGTTCATGAGACTGTATGATATTGTTATGAGCATTCTTGGCATGAAATTGCTCAATTTTAGTAAACTCATTCCAGTATTGAGAAAGATAGAAATCATCATGTTGATCGACGATAGTGGACTTGTGAAATCCACATATCTTACACATGATTTTGACATTTAATTCATAGGTTCATCCTCCCAATCTAAGCCATACTTCTTTTAGATTCCTAGGGTCATAGGTTAGGAAAGTGAAAATTTCCAATGTAAGAAGCTCCTCACAAACAGGGAATTGAAATAGAATGAATTGAACCCACCAGTTCCTCTCAACTAGATTTTCTACTCGCTCATGCAATTCTAGCCTATTAAGGGTGTCAAAATCAAGGTACTTAGGTACTATAATTTCTCTAGCACGAAGGGATTGAAAATGCCTACCTTCCTCCTCAATGTAGATCAGGAAAGGCGTGTCAAAGTTTGCTACTCGGTTTTGTCTCCCCTATTCCATAACTTGACGTCGTCCATATGGTTTCATCGGGTTGATTGTTTAATGTGCAGTATATTTAGGTAAAATTTGGGAGAATTTCAAAAGGTTAAAATTTTTAGTGAGAGGTGAGATGTTTGAATGCTTGAATTCTAGAGAGATAAAGTGAATATGAAAGTGAAAGTGAAAATGAAGTTATAACTGAATATATACGTGGTAAAAAGGATAAAAAGGTAAAAAAAATTTAAAAATTATCGTCCTCCCTTTTACTGCATAGTCGCAGGCCACGCTAGGCCATGATCGTGGCTTACGGCATGTCACCACTTCTTGATTTGCTTCTTTTGTTCTTTTTCAGTCTTTTCACTTCCACTTCTTGATTCTTTTATGGCCCTTTTTCATATCTCTTTTCATGCTTGCACGATCGTCCACATAATTCCAAAATCTTATTCCTTTTCACTTTTATTTAAAAACAAAAATACTCCTAACTATAGAATTTCCAACGTTCTAACAAAATTAAATAAAGAAATTAAATTTTTAATAATTTTTTTCATGGGTTGTTTCCCATGTAGCGCTTCTTTTAACGTCAGTAGCTCGACGCTCCATTAAGCTCACGAGGGTTGGAATGAATGGTTCAATGGTAGCATCTTCATTAATCTTAAAGTCTGCACTTTAGCTACTATAATGCAGTTAACACCGTCCTTACAATTTCTTTTCCTCGCCTTCTCCTTCCCGAGCACTTCTTCCTGAAAGCATTACCAGGATCCTCTATATCCTCCTATTCTCCTCGAGGTTCATGTTCTTGACTATCCACTAGAGGTGGAGGAGGTTCGTACTCTTTTATAGTCACCTTGAACGTCAGTGTTGCCTTTCCTATTCGCAGAGTTAATATATCCCCATGAACTTCAATTATAGAACGCACGGTGGCCAAGAACAGTCTTCCAAGAACTATTGGGGTGTCCATATCTTTACAAATGTCCAATATGAAAAAATCTGTGGGAAAAGTATATTCATCCACCTTTACTGGCACATCCTTTATAATCTTCAACAGTTTATGCGATGTCCTATCAGCTGTCTTTACCAAAAACTTGGTGGGCACTAACTCTCTTTACCCTAATTTCAGACTAAATCTGTAGGGCATCATATTTATGCTCACACTTAAATCCACGAATACCCAGTCTATGATGATCCTGTTAATACTACAAGGGATGAAAAAGTCTCCTAGTTTCTCTTTCTTCGTAGCTATATTGGGGTAATCTTCTAGTGGTCGCTCCTTAACCTTCTTCTTAACGGACTCCTATAATTTGAGCTTTGTCTGTATTTGTTCTGTTACTTCCTAGACCTTATTTTGTTCAATCGCCTGTAATTTTTCTGTTTCCCTCTTTACATATAACTCTCACTACTGCGTAATACGAAATACATGTTGAGTTGTGTTAAGTGACTCAATCATGGGCTCACTTGAAGGGTCTTCTTTAATCACTTGACCTTCTTCTTCATCTTTCACTTTCTCCGACTCCTCATCCTGGGTCCTGTTGATAACCATGATACATTCTTTCATATTGGAATCGGTGTTGTTTGGAAGAGTTCCAACATTCCGAGTCGACATTACCTCCGCTAGCTGCCCCACTTGGACTTTTAGATTGTGTATAGATGAGGTGTGGTTCTTTGCAACTTGCTCGAATTTGCTCTCGAGCCTTCAATGTGCTTCCTCCATGCCTCTAATCTTATCTAAAATTTTATCCAACTTCGACTCCATTGAGCTTGCTTTATTTTATTGGATGCTCGATTGTCTCTGAGGCCTGAATTGTCCTCCAATGTTGTTCGACTAGGAAAAGTTCGGGTGACTCTTCCATTCAGGGTTGTAGGTGTTGGAATAGGGATTTTTATTGCCCCCTCCTCGGTCATATTGTACCCCCATGTAGTTCACTTACTTCTGATTGTCTTCTTTCATTAAATGACACTCTACAGTGTCATGGTCTAATTATCCACAAAGCTCACATTTCAACTGTGGCCTTTACCTGAGCTAAGGATGATGCCTTCATGTTGTTTAGTTGTCACGTCAAATTATCGATCTTTGCTTGCATCTCCGTCATCTGATCGACCGCGACAATTCCTTTATGCTCTCTAAAAGAAGCAGGTTGCCTTCCTCGCTTACTCGTCCATAAACATCTATTGCTCGTTATCTTCTCAATTAACTCCTCTGCTTCATTGATAGTTTTTCGCATTAAGGATCCTCCTGACTCTGCTTCTATAATGCCTCTCATTGGTGGGTTCACTCGATTGTAGAAGGTCTATAAAAGGAATTTCTTGGGAAGGTTGTGGTGTGGGAACTTCCTTTGCAGGTCCTTATATCTTTCCCATGCTTCATAGATTGATTCCCCTTCACGTTGTTAGAAATTATTGATTTCCTTTATAATCTTTGGTGTCTTAGTCAACGGGAATTATTTATCCAAGAATGCATGCACAAGTTGATCCTATGTTGTGATATTAGCTGGGCTCAATAAATGATACCAAGACTCGCTCTATCTCTAAGTGTAAAAGGAAACAACCTAATTATAACCGCATTCTCCAACATCTGATGGTATCGAAAAGTATCACAGATCTCGAGGAAGTTCACGATATGCATGTTTGGATCCTCATTCAACAATCCATAAAATTGTACGTTCTGCTGAAGCATTTTTAGGGGGCTGGCTGAATCTCGAATGAGACCACTTGAACAAGCTGCCTAGCCACTTCTTGGTTCGACGGGTTTAACCCTAGCCTCATAAAGTCCATGAGGGTCCTCTGTTGTCATCTTTGAGTTGCTTCCTGATCCCTGTTTCTCTGAAACTCCTCGGCCATTAATGATTTTCCTAACTCTTCTTCTTCCTCTTGCCGAGCTTTTCTAAGAGTTCTTTCTAATCGTGTGATTTCTAAATCCAACATCTCCGCTGCACGACTTGAACCTCTCGTGACTCTTATGTTCATGCAAAAGCACGAATTCCAAAATAAAACAAAAGAACGAAATCAAAAATTAAAACTAATATATTGCCTTAAACTATAGAACTAAATTAACTCCCCGGCAATGACGTCAAAAATTTGAACGCAAGGTCACGTATGCTAAGTTTTAATATTTATAACCTTAGTAATTTCTGCAAGCTCAAGGGTCGTTCGCGTAGTACCTAAGGTATCGATCTTATAAGGAGGAAAGTCTAGTCCTAAAATCTAAGGTTGTACTAACTACAATAATTCAAAATAAATAAACTAATGCAGAAAATAAATCAATCAAACA